>PVIJ01004961.1:0-110021 GCA_004024925.1 Scalopus aquaticus | reverse complement strand
AGAGGGTTGGCAGTGTGTGTGTGTGTGTGTGTGTGTGTGTGTGTGTGTGTGTGTGTGTGTGTGTGTGTGTGTTTCTACCACGGAGCAATCAAGGGAGGGAGGCTCAAGAGCAGAAATGACAGGGCATGTCCAGAAGCACCGGGTATTCCACAGACACTTTAGACTAAACACATTCAAAATGGAACCGCACTCCTCTCCATCTTGAACTAGCTCCTCTGTCACACATTCACCTCGCAGCCAGGGCTGAACCTCAGAGTGGCTCCAGGCAGCACCCTCCCTCCCTCTTCACCCCATGTCCAATAAACACACCAACTCCTGCGACTTTCCTCATAAATATTTGCCTGGTAATCATGCCTCCACAGTCACTACTTACACAAAGCTCACTTCATCTTTGTCTGAATCACACAGCAGCCTCCCTTTACTCTCCTTTTTTTTTCTCTTAAATCCACAAACCCCACCCCGACCCTTGAACAAGAATCACTATCCTAAAATGAATATGTAAATTTGCCTAAAAATTTTCCGTGGCCTGCCACCTCTTGCAGACTCCCTAACAAAATTTGGCCTCCCTCTCCCCTCAAAAATCAAAGCCAAAGCGCCTCCTGAGCCAGCCCCCGTGAACTACTGGCATCACCTCCCCATGCTGTCTCACCTCGTTCCCTTCTCCTTGCCTGTGTATCCTTCAAGACCCAGTTCCCTAAGGAGCCAAATTCTCTGGGAGTCTCCCCCAGCACTCTCCTGCTAAGCTCTTCTCTAAACCCATACCTTAGACAGGACACCAGTCCTCAATTCCTTCTCTGTGTGTCTGTCTTCTTAAATGGTGAGCTCCTCCTGGCAGGGTTTGGGTCTTGCTCATCTGTGTATCCCTCGTTCCCAGCATGGACCTGACACATAGTAGGTGCTGTGTTGGATGGATGAAGGATTTGGCTCAGAGGGTGGGCAGAGTGTGTGTGTGTTTGTACCACAGAGCAACCCAGCTATAACTGGGAAGGGTAGGCCACTATTCACATTTGGCCCTGTATCTTGCCCTCTTGAGGCCCTGCCCTGTCTGGCCCAGAAATTCTCACTTTTCCTGGGTTCCTATTAGCACCAACTCCTGGGCCAGTAGAGGACCACAGAATACTTCTCCTGTAATATGGAGAGAAATCTTATTTCCTTTCAACTGAGACAGGATCAGACTCACAATATTTCTTTTTTTTTTTTAAGATTTATTTATGCATACAAGCTGGGGTACAGGCCAGAGGTGTGGGGTGGTGAGAAGATTCACCAGAGACAGAGTGGGGATCAGAACAAGAGATCGACTGAAGTACACTGCTGCGGGGAACAGCGGGTGAGACAGAAGAGGTCTGCTGCGCCATGTGGGAATCTCCCTGGCGGGTATCGAACATGTGCTGCAGTAGCTCTGGACAGCTTCATAGCGTGCACTTAACCTGTTGCGCCACCAGGGAGGCCCTCACAATGTTTCTAAGAAACTAAAGGAAAAACAGAAACACAGGAATGGAAAATGGGGAAGGGCATTTTCCAGCACGCAGGTCTGGGTGAGCAGCAACGCAGGCAAGGCCAGGGTCAGGCTCTCCTGGGAGGATTGCCAGATGAAGAATGTGGTCCATACCCCCTGGGGACCTGTTTGAAAGGGCAATGGAAGTGGCAGGATGGTAAAGCTGGTGGAGAGGAAGGCAGGGCTATGACAGTATTTCCTCAATCAGGAAAGCTGACTCCCACAAGCTTGCTTGTTCACTTAAAGCATCTTGCTACACCTCATCTTGGCCCACATTGCAACCCGAAGCCATGGATCCGTCTGCCTCTCTTCCCTCCCCCTCATGTTTTCCTGACCCTCTGGTTAAGATTCTGTGACCCATCATTTCACCTATTCCTTGACAAAGTCCTCAACAACTTAGCTCCTGCCCTTGGGCCCACCCTCCCAGCAAAAGCCCCTCCCTGGATGAATCCACCCATCTCCCTCTGCTGCACCTGCCACTTTGCAGGCTGCAGTTAGTAGAGAAATCACACAGCCAGCCTCTGGACATCTCCCTCTGGTAATCCGAATCTGGCGCTGAATCCTCCATCCCCCAAATCCCGCTCCTCCTCAGTGTGCTCAGCCATCAAGCCAGAAGCCAGAGCAGCTTGGCCCACTCCCTCCTGCTCCCACATCCAAGTAGTTAGCAAGTCCTGTCAGGTCTGCCTCCTGCATAGCTCTGACTCTGTTTTCTGAGCCATACTTTATCATATCAGCTTTTCCCTCCAGTCTATCCCTGCTCAGCATCCCAATATTCAGCCTCATCACTGCCAGGGCACCCCACAACCCCTACACTGCAGCCTCTGTCGACCTCCTTGAGTATTCCCTACATTGGCCATCCCATCACTCACCTCTGCTGGCCCCTTCCAAAGACCAACACTGCATCCAGCTACATATGAGGTAGCTGCCAGGTTCATGACAACTTCCCCTTGTCTGCGAAAAAAAACTGGAACAAACAAGTGGGGTCCCCAAATCCTACGTACTTTAGGAGCTGCCCACTTGTCACAGCAGTATGGGCCAGTGGCAGATGGTTGGTCCAGTCAGATTCTGTTGCCTGCCTATGTAAGTCCGCTCGACATCGGCAGTGGGCTTTTGGAAACTGCAACTTTAAGCAAGTAAATGATGCCTAACAAAACTAGGTCCTCGAAAAATGTTATGTCCAATATTGGCCAGGATGCATTTTTTTGCCCATTGATTATAACAAAATGACGTTGAAGGAAACATTAATCCAGGACCTGATATATGTGAAACTAGGGGTGGATTATGTGGCGTCCGAGGCAGGCAGCCTCATTAATACCCTTAAGTGACAGTGACGGACAGTCCGGGGGTTGGGGGTACCATGCTGAACCACCTGCTCCCTGCCTCCTGGTCAGCAGCCCCCTTCATCCTCTCCCCACATCTCTTTCCATTGCTTGCAACCAGTCTCATCTTAAAACTATCTCCTTGCTCCAATCTCTCCAACAATACTTCTATCCTTCTCTTCAAGAATTTTTTAAAGATTTCATTTATTTATGCATAGAAGAGCTGGGGTGTAGCCTAGAGGGCAGGGGCATGAGAGGATTCACCAGAGACAGAGTGGGGAGGAGAACAGGCAGTGAAATACACTGCTGAGGGGAGCAGCGGGCGAGGCAGGAGAGGTCTGCTGCACCATGTGGGAATCTTCCTGGCTGGGGATCGAACTCATGCTGCAGTGGCTCAGATGGCTTCATAGTGCTGAGACTTAACCCCCTGCGCCACCAGGGAGGCCCCTCTTGATAAAGTCTTCCACTCTCGACCCTACTCCCACCTTTTACTACTCACTCCTTAGCCCACAATAATTCGGCAAATCTGACAAGTATTTAGCATTGGCCATGCAAGACCCTGAGGACAGAATGAGACACAGCTGTGGCCCCAGAGCTCCGTGAGGCACAGTAGGGGTAAATGCAAATTGTGATGACAATTCAGGGATAAGGAGGCAAGGGAATGGCAAAAAAGCCAGGAGTGTTGGGGGGTGCTGTCCACATGGTATTTTCTACTGTGACAAGAAACATTTTTATTCACAAGTACCAGCTGAGGAAAGCAAAATGAGTGACATTTATTTATATTTAAAATGAAAACTGATTTATTAAGACCTGTGAAAAACATAACCATTTAGGTATCTACTTCATCAATAGGAAAACATTTCAAGAAGAAACTGGGCGTTCTGGTTTCTTCTAAAATATGCTCACCTGGGCACATCTGTAAAGCTGGTAGGTAGGAAGAGGGTTTTTCATCACTGTCACAGAGGATTTGGGAGAAGGGAAGTGGGGAGGAAGAAGGGGAAGGGGGAGGAATGGGAGCAAACTTGCATGAAGAAACAGATTGGTAGGAGGGGGAGGAATAACAAATAATTAAGTGGGGAGTGAAGTGGGGGAAGGCAAGAAAGGAAATGAAGAGACTGACAGGCCTGATTTCCATAGTCGGGCCTTGGGTAGGCTTTATCCTGGGAACAGCAGGCAGCCATGGAGAGTCACCGAGCAGGAGAGCGTCACTGTCACTCCGGTGGCTAGTATCAGGGGAGATTGCTCCAGCCTTGGTCATCCCTTAAATCTGAGCCACCTGTCCCTGAGTCTCGTGGTTCCCATGCAGTATCCACTTCCTTCGCTGTCAGGCACGATGGGGCAGGGGTCTCCAAAGATCAGCGCTCAGAGGGAGAAGTGGTCCCTGCTACTCCCTGGCCCTAGCCCGACAGGCTGAATGTAATTGTCCTCAATGAAGCCGTCGTCATCATCTTCACCCTCCTCCGGGCGGAAGCCCTTCCCTGGCCCAGGCAGTGGGCGGTGCTGGTAGCTGGCATAGTATTTGCGGCAGAGGTGGCATTTGGCAGCAAGTGCAATGAGGAGCGAGAGCACCACAGCCCCCAGCACAACCCCTACCAGCACAGGCCATGCCCGGGTCCCAGTGACTGGTCCAGGGGACATGGCTGATGCTGTGGGGAACTCCGAGGGCCCCACAGTGGCTGCAAAGAAAGGACAGATTTGTGAATAGATGGGGCTCCATGGGAAATCCAGAGGAGAGGGAGCAGGGCTTTTCCCCCAACCCCAGCAGATAAAGGGAACCCGCCGCCCTCCTCGGTGTCCCTTCTGCTGTCACTCACTGTTGTTTGCCGCACTCATGGAGGGGCTGGAAGACACTGGTGAGCTTTGGCCTCTACCAGAACAGCCCTGCCTCCAAGGAGACCTCCAGATGCCAGGCGGCGCTGGGCACAGATTCCTGGAACACACACACATGGATGTCAGGGACAGCCAGAGCGTGCACATTCAGGCCACTGTCCCAGTCATGCCAGGCCACTGCACGGACACCTGGCCATAACCTGCTGTCCCCAGGAGAGAAACAAGAAGAGCCCATGGCAACAGGCTATTTGTAAGGGGACACTGGAGGACCCAGCTCCAGTAAGGGCTAAAAAAGTGAGTCGAAGCTGGAACTGACAGAGCATTGCCCTGCCTGTGATTCAGGAACCAGGCAACGTGCCGCACGCCTTGCACTGTGGTTACGAACATCATCCCCACTCCATAAATGAGGACTCTTAGGCCCAGAAAGGTGGAATGACTCAGTCCAAGTCCCAGGACTAGAACCCAGGCCTCTGGACCAGGGCCAGAGCCCAGCTGGCTGCACTGCTTGGTAAGCTGCGGCTGGGGCCAGGGGCAGAGGCAGGTCCTGGTGCCAGGAGGATGGACAGCCACTATGGCTCAGTGCTAACAAGCCAAGTGCAGGCTACCAGTGGAAGATGGTGCCCATCCCCAGCCAGGGCAGGAAGCCCCAGAAGCAGCCAGGGCAGTCCTGGTCCCTCTGCAACTGAGTCAGGATCCCCTGCCACCCCACCCCTACCCTCAGCCCTTCAGGCACACCCCTTGTCCTGGAAGCAGGAAAGTGCTGGAGCAGGAAATGACCCAGATGAGAGTCACAAGGGCTGGAGAGCACCTAGTGGAGGAGAAATAAAGGAAGCCCATCTAGATCTCCAGGTAGGTGCTACCCAAGGAGGAGCACCTACATCAGAGGAGTGTCTGGGGGTTGGGAGAGGCAGGTATCTAGAGAAGGGCACTTAGGTTAGGAAAGTACCTGGAGGAGGAACAGCTAGGGCTAAGGGTTATCTGCAGGGAGAGCACTTGAATCAGAGGAGTACCTGAGCTGTATCCAGGTGAAGAGAGCACCTAGGAGAGAAGCAGCCTGTTTAGGAAAGCATTCATCATATCTTTTCATACTAAGACCACCAACCCTTCACTGAGCCCCATCATTTCTTCCCCTAAATATCCCTGGAATGGCCACCACCTCCTCTCCACCCCAATGATGTAGCCCCATGCAATTCACCTTCATCTTGTACCTCAATTCTTAAAATAATTTCTTAAAACTGGTGTCTACCCACATCCATTCCCCAGATCTAACCCCACCCCTCGCCTGCTTTACCAAGAGCTCCCTAGACCCCTGAGGGCTGCGCACATTCTTTAGTATAGTCTTCCAATTCCTGCAATCCAGCACATGTCTCCCACCCCACCCCAGGCCACATTCTTCTGTCTCCTCCACAGTTCGCTCCCCCATAACCCCCCCTCCTGCCTCATCCACACACCCTCTTGCTTCCCAGACCATTCTTCCAGGCGAGGTTGTCCCAGGACCCAGAACTGACCATTTACTAGATGGGCAGCTCCCTGGGGACAGGACCTAGCTGATTAACCTGCTGTGACACTGGCAGATAGCTTGGCACTCATCAGTGTTTGTGTGGTGAGTGAGGAAGAGAGAGAGATCCAGAGTAAATACATGGGGGTGAGCGCCTTAGAAAGGAGAAGTAAATCATTCATCCATTAGCAAACACTCAGGTGCCTACTGTGGTTCCCACACTGGGCAATGGGTCCTCAATGTAAGATCTTGTGAAAATGAAATAAATTGAATTCAATTGGGCAGTTCTAAGATTTTACTTCTGTTCCTTTCTTCCTGTTTGTCCCTGTAAATTCTTCCCAAGGACACACACATACAGGCTGTCACCCCACCCCCTCAGGTCACATTTCCTCCCCGACAAACACACACACACACACACACACACACACACTGATTTGCCCAGGCATACAAGCCCCACCCAGACTTGTAGCTACTTTCCCGGTCCAGGAGCCATCAAGAATCTGTACGTTCCACTGCCCAGCCCCCCAATGTCTTCCCCTCTGTTCCCCACCTGTTAAAACTGTGCACAGTCTGTGGAAGAAGCTTCCGGAAGGCGCTGACCAGAACTGGACGGGTGGGCGGGCCGAGCGGCCGCTCGACTCACCTGGGGACGCAGCAGGCGGGGCTGGCGGCTCAGGTGAGGGCGGAGGCCGGGCAGCAGGCAGCGCCTCCTGGCGGGAGGACGGATTCTATCTCTTCCCTCGCTTTTGCGGAGGATCTTTGCCGTGGGTCTCGCCCCTGCCCCCAGTGGTGTGGTGGTGGTGCCCCAGGGATCCAGGGAGGGATCCAGCGGGACCTAGAAGGGGCACAACCCTTACAGGCAAGTGCTCGAGTTTGCTTACGCGAATTTCCATGACAGGTACAAAGTCCAGAGTGAGCGGGGGCTGTGCAGGCCTGTGGCCACGGTGACCCGGAACCAAAAGGGAGTAGGGAGGGCATGTCCCCCAGGCAAAGCCAGAGTACCAAGGACACTCAAAATTGTGTGGGGTGGGGATGGGGGGATGTGGAAGTCAATACGGAGTATGAGTTCAGAGGCCTTTTGGCCCCTTGAGGGGTTATCGTGTTTGTTTTACCTGGACTGAGGATTCAAGCCTCACCTGGATCTCAAGGATCCTGTGACCACACAAAATTAGACTCTGATCCTCTCTCCCTTTTTTCTTACTCCTGGTCCCCATGGCTAGTGCCTCTTTGTCCTTTATGACTCAGTTCAGAAGTCACCTTTCCGAGTCCTCGCCTGTCCCGCTAGCCCCACCTCTACCCTCCAAGCCCCGCCTCCACCCGCTAGCCCCGCCCCTACCGGGTCAAACTGCTTCCCAGCTCTGTACTCGCGATCGCTGCCAATCTTGTAATCTCCCAATCTTGTAATTATTTCCTTCTGTGCCGCCTCTCGCGTTAGCCAGGGAGCTCTCCCAGGGTGGAGCCAGCTTTGGGCAGTTTATGGATTCCCACACCTGACACAGGGCAGATTCTCAGTAAAAGTCTGAGGAAGGGTTGTTTGAATTAAGTCACGCTGGTGCAAGAGTTCACGGGGATTCACAAGGCACAGCCAGAGCAAAGGCTGCAGCCGAGAGTTGCTAGTGGGCAAGGCAGAACTGCAGCCGGATAGTGGAGGCCAGTTCGCGGAGGACCCACAATCTTAGCGTGGAAGCTGGGCTCTTACTGCCAGTGGCCCCTCTCTCGCTCTCCCACCAGCCAGTCCAAACTGAACTGTTCTCTATTCCTGGAATCCACCTCCCAGACTTTCTAGCCCTGTTCTTGGGACCCGTACTCCCCCCCCCAACCTTCACTGCCAGCTGCTCCCCCCACATGCCCATCTTCCTGCTGGCTGATTATTCTCCCAAGTCCATTCATCACACAGGCTCCAGCTCAGATGCCCCTCTAACTAGACCAGTCTTCCCCGACACTCCCTAGTCTGGGTCCCATCTTCCTGACTCTGACCCTTCTCCTCCCCTCAAACCTGGCCTCTCTCTCCCATAGTATTGTGATTTTCTCTTTATTTGGCAGGTTCCCTGTAGCGCCAGCAAGGCAAGGAGCAGGTTTTCTGTGGTCTGGGCAGACAGATAAAGGAGAGTCCTGGAGCCCGCAGTGGCTTTTTCAGGCTTTTAATCTTTCATTTGTAGTGAGGCAACCAGGTGCAGGGCAGGCAGGGAGAACTGGGGCCCTGGAGACTGGCAGGCCTCCTAGCCCCTGGCAAATCTTTACACTTTCTGGACTCTCTGGTGTTGTCTTGTGGTCTCTTTGTTACAGGGCAGCCCCGATATAAATGGGGTGCCTGTCTGTGGGTTCTCACCCGTGTGCTTAAAAGGGACTTATAAGACTCAACTGCAGACACACACAATAAAATTAATAAAAGGGTTTATTTACGAAAGGGAAAGAAAAAAAAAGATAAAGAATAAATTGGTGAATGTGTCCTGCCAGTTCCGCTGAGCTGAAATCTTAATGGCATACTCGAAAACCTGGCAATCCACAACCATGAGCAATTGCCCCCCTCCAAGCTCACAGGTTTGGTTTTTAAATCCCAAAACCATTTCTTAACTCCATTCTCAGTCCTCAGATCCCTCCTTCGGCGATGATGGCATTCGGGATTCCTAGTCCTAGATGCCTTGGATCTCTCTGGCTTGAGGTGGGGGTGGGGTCCTGGGACACTCCCCTTTCCTGAGGACCACCCTCTTACACCTTCACTGGTCTCTACTGCTCTCTGCCGTCCAGTAGTCTCTACCACCCTGTCCTTATAGGCTCCATCTCCCAGCTCAGGTGCACACACTCACGGCATGCCCACACCTTACCCCAGGTGTCCGCCACCAGGCATGCGTGTCAGACCACAGATGTCAGTCATTGATGTTAATGGTGGGAGGACAAAAACTTGATAACTTCCATTTACCCTACACTCCCCTGTGAGCCTGCAAACTGCCAGTAGGGTCTGATTTGGTCTTGTTGCCCTTCATGTCCCCAATACCTAAAATAACAGTGGTAAATGCTTCTGAAATAAAAGGATAAGAGGAAGATGAATACTATCCTGGGTGGGGCAGTGAGGAGCCAAGGAAGGTGTAGAATTTTGTTTAGATATTGATACCACAAAATCATATTGTAGAATTCAAAAGATAGTCATTTAACATTGCGATGTCCTGGGCAATATGCCACATTTTCTTTTCTTTTTTTTCTAATTAAGGTATCTACAGCACATAAACTAATTCACATGACAAAAAATTCACCATTTTAGTAATTGTCAGTGCACAATTCAGTAGCACTTATTACATTCAGAATATGTGCAACCATCACTTTATCTAGTTTTAAAACATTTCACCCCACCAAAAAGTTAGCCCTACCTATTAAGCAGTCACACCCCATTTTCCCCTCCCCCCAGCCTCTAGCAATTACGAATCTGTTTTCTGTCTCTGGATTTGCCTATTGGAGGATGGCTATGGATGATAGTTCATACAAGTATAACCATACCTGTGCCATCTTTTTAATGAACTATTTCATTTAACCCTCATTAACTGTACTATGAGAAGGATATTAATTATCCCCTTAACGGATGAAGAAAATGAGACCATGAGAAGGTAATTTAAGTGACATCCCATAGAAGAAAACGAGTCGACATTCTGCACATTCATCAGTCATTTTCAATGACTAGTTACTGAACAGCCACCACAGAGCCACAGCCAGCCGCTTGATGGAGTGCAGTGAATGGGGAGAGGTGGCAGGGCTATGTGAGGTGCCTGCCAGAGATCAGCTCAAGTGAGGCCTCCTCAGGTCCCTTTCTCGGCAGGTGGGAAGCCACTGAGGATTTGAGCAGAGGACTATGTGAAGAATGGACTAGAGGGGGCCAGGGTAGAAGCAGGGAGGGCTTCCCTCTAGGAGAGAGGCAGTGTGGTGGCAGGGTGGCCAGGTGGAGATGGGGAAGGTGCTCAGACTCTGGACATATTTTGAAGGAGAATCCAGCATATCTGTGGATGTGGGGTTTGATAAAAAGAAAGGAACCAAGAATAACGCCAAAGTTTTGACCTAACAAACTAGAAGGGTGGGCCATGGGAAGGCTTCGAAAGGGACATACCTGGGAGGGCTGTGAGGACCTCAGCTTCAGGCGTGTTGGACAGGAGCTGCCTGAGGGACGTCCAGTCACATAGTAAGCTGGCGGTGGCATAAACTAGCCTGAATGCAGAGGAGGTCAGCTAAGGGTTAGATGGAGAAATGCGAGAACCAACAAACATGGATGATTTTTAAAGGCACCCCCCCAGGTGAGATCCTCCAAGAGGTATAGTGCCAGAAGAGAGTGAGAGCTGCGCCCCAGAGCACACCTGGCACAGAGGTGGACTGGGAGAACCAGGCAAGGACACTGTCAATGTGACAGGAGGCAGCCACGTGAGAGAGGTGCCCTAGAGGTCAGAGAGGAAAGTGTCTCAAGGACAATGGCTTAGTCAGCTGTGTCAAGGGCTGATGATAGGTCAACTAAGATATGGACTGAGAATTAACTTGCAGTTGGCCATGTGAAGGTCAGTGGTGACCTTGACAAGAGCAGAGTTGCTGGTATGTTGGGGACAAAAGCCTGACTGGAGTGATAAATGAACATGGGAGCAAAAGAGGTGGAGAAAGTCCTTCACAGAAGTTTGCTAGAAAATGAGCAGAGAAATAGGGCTGGCACTGGAAGCAGGTTTGCAATCGAGGGAAGTTTATTTTTCTAAGGCTAGGAGCTGTAAGACCAAGTGTGTATGCTGGTCAGAATTATCCAGAAGACAGAGGAAATTGACAAGGAGGAAGAAAAAAGGAGCAATGAGAAACCAAGGGGTGTGAGGGTCAGTGCACTGGTGGAAGGTCAGCCTTGGACAGGGATGGGGAGAGACCGTCTGAGGCAGGTAGAGTGTACAGGTAAAACGGTGGGAGCCTTAGGGAGTTTTTTCCCCAAGGCTTCCAGAGAAATAGGAAGCAATGTTGTCACCTGAGCAGGAAGAGGGGGATAGGGTTCTGGGGTTGGAAGAGAGATGAGAAAGTGTGAATTCTACAACTTGGGAGAGTCAATGAACCCCTACTGCCTGTACCAGGCTTGCAAGACAGCATCAAGGCCCCCCTTAAGGTGCAAGTTAAGGATTTAAAGTGAGGTCAGTTAGTGTGGCTGGTGTTTTTGTTTTTCAGCCACTCTTAAGTGCAGGTGGGGAGAGGAAGAGAAGGGTTTAACCAGAACTGGGGATTGCCACGAAATCTGATTAAGCCAGAGACAATGGTAGGCCCAGTGGTGGACCAGGGAGTGGATGTAATGATGACCTGCGCAGTCTGGGCAGTAAAAAAGGTAAAGAGGAAAGTGAGACTGGAGGGTGGGGAGGGGAGAAGAACCCTGAAAAAGTGGCAGGATCCATTGAATTAAAGAGTGATTGCTAATATACTAGAGAGTGCCTTGAAATAAACAGGAGGTGGTGGACAGATGGTGGATACAGAAAAAGAGTCTCCCCAGGAGATGTAGGTCTTTACAAAAACAAGACCAAGGATATGGACCATGGAGTGGTCCACAGATGGGGTTCACAGACCAATTGTGGTTTTACTGTTATCAGAAGCATGTACCTACTCAATTCAGCCTTCTAATAACACACTAATAACTCGATTAATAAATGGCAGAGCCAGGATCCAAGCCCAGGTCTTCTGACTCTAGGGCCAGCACCCACCTGTTATATCCCAACTACATCCCTCTGCTTCTGATTGAAATTATCATCCAGGTGTTAGAGTCCTCAAAATCATCTGGAATGACAGCAGTCACTTCCTTTCAAAGATTTAACTGTATGGGCTAAAGGGACTCAGGATACTGCTACTAGAACAGGGATGGATGCTGAGCCAGCAAAAGAAGGAGATATCCTGGTCTTCGTTCCATGCCCACTCCCTTCTCCGTCTTGCCAAACCTCTCCTGCTCAGCCAGGGGCTCTTACCCTAGAGGTGACTGCAGTATCTTTGAGCAGCCAAATATGGCAGGAAGATGCACATGCACCCCCAGTCATGAATACACTCACAGGCCCAGAGGGCAGAAGGGTCTAGAGGAAAACTTGAATGAATACAACAGCCCTGTGGATCTTGATGAGGCTATGCTAAGTAAAAGAAGTTGGAGAAAGGCAAACACCATGATTTCACTCATAGAAGGAATATAAAGAAACACAGCAAATGAACAAACAAAACAGAACACAAACAACTCTTAGTTAGAGAACAGATCGTTGACTATCAGAGGGAAGGGAGATTAGGGGTGGATGCAACAGGTCAAAGGGCTCAATTGTGTGGTGGATGAAAACTAGGCTTTGGGTGGTGATCAGGATGTAGTTTGTAGATGCCTCAATAAATACATATCCCAAAAAACTCTGTGGCTGAATGAATGAACTGGCCAGACATACAGGGTATTACCCTTTGAGTGGGTGTGGTGTGTGCAGGAACCTCTGCTCTCTTGTGAACAGATGCCCCCTTTGAATCGATAGAGGCTTGTTTTTGACAAGCCTTTGGAGGGAGGCTGGCTGCTCATTTCCTGGTCACTGCTAGTCACCCAGATGTGGACTCCGTACCTCCTTCACTCAGCCTTCCTGGGAGGCCTCTCCCCAGTCCCAGGCTGCCACCAATGACCTTAGGACACACCCTAGCATTTCAGGAGCATGGAAAGTAGTCCTACTGGGGACTGGGCTTGAAGCTTAATGAAAATGGGCCCTCTGACCCACTCATCACTCAGAAGTCAGGGTTCACTGAGGTCAACTCAAAGAACCTATCCCCAGCAGAGCTCACCAGATGTAGGCCCAAGACAAGGGAACCTTGGAGGTGGCAGCTTTGAGTCTATCTGGGACCATTGTATCCCACAAAGCCCCGAGGGGGAGCTTACCAAGCCTTTATATCCCCAATCACACCAAGCAGAAACTCCAGTATAATTACCTCATGGGGTTGCCACGTCAGATCCAACATCTGGCTTCAGAGCACAACTTCTTCCCAAGCCACCAGCTCCATTTTGCCACATTGGGTATATGTAACTAAACAGCACACTTGTCCAGTGTCATGAGGTAGCACTCTGTGCCCCACCCGCCATGATCTCCGGGGTAACCAGGAGAAGCAGGACTCAGCAGGCCTGGCAGGGAACCACCACACCCTCTCCTGAAGGAGCTCACACCCAGGCAAGTGGCCAGAGGTGGCAGAACAGCTGGGCAGAACACCCACATCATGCTGCCTCATCCCAACCCGGCCTCCCTGGGCCGCACGCAACAGCCAGTCATCTCTCACATGCTCGCTTCATCATGGGATTCTAGAAAGGGGGATGGAGGAAAGTGGGTGCCCACCTGAGACCCCAGGAGACTTGAGGCGGCTCCCCAGTGGGAATCCTCCAGTCACAGGCAGCACTTAACCTGGAAGGCGGTGTCTCTCCCCATGGGGGTCGAAAGCCCACACCTGGGTGTTGTCTCCCTGGCACCTCCTCTGAACCCCCCACTGGGAATGAGCATCTCCTGAGGGCAGGCAGGGTGCAGCTGGCAGAACACTAGTATGCCTTCAGGGAAATGGGTGAGAAAAGTGAGGTGGGGAGGGGCTACCTCCAATCATTTCCTTACCATCTCAGCATCTGCCTAGTGTCCGCACCACTCCTTATCCTCCAACAACATTAAAAAGTGAGATTGAACAACAGGAAGTCCTCCCATGGTTGGTGGAGCTCGGGCTCCTGCAGGAATGTGTGGCTATGGCCTGTGGTGACAGCTTTCGCTCATAAAGTGTGCTTTGTATTCTAAGTAGTCCCGCTTTTGTTTGAGGCAGGAGGACAATGGGTCATTTGTGCTGTGTGCTCTTGGTTCTAGGATTTTAGAGTGATCTGGGATGAAGCAAGAGCCTGATGCACCTCAAAGGCAAGAAGCCCTTAATGTCCTGCCTGCCCATCTCTGCTGGTCCCACCTGCCTTTTTAAGGGTTCCCACTCTGTCACCACACAGCACAGAGTGGAGCTCACTGTCATCCCTGAGTAAAATCTCTAGCGCTTCCTGAGCACACGAGGATTGGCTTCCTTAAATTGTTCTTAAGAGTTTTGGGATGACACATGTTGATGGGAGTAGCCTCCCCAGGAACAAGGGCAGACTCTACCTGCTTCTAGATAGGATGGTCTAGCAGGTCTGCTGCAGAGTTAAGCTCCCCAGCTGTGGAGCAAACCAGAGTCAAAGCTGAGCCCCACCAAATGACGAAGCATTCATTTCCTCATTATAGAATGGGATTAATGACGCCAAGCTCGAAAGGCAGCAAGCCGTGAGGAGGCGTCCACACCTGCAGGTGCTCCATCATGCAGGTCTGCTGGGGCTCTACTTAAGGCCTCTGCTTCTATTTCATTCTGCCCAAGGTCAATAAAAGTCAGTTATGCTGTAAGGAGGGCGGGAGCTTTGACCCCTGTGGGTGTTGATTCCCACCACTGGCCTCACAGGCCTCCTTTGTCAAGCAGTTTGTATAAAAGGCGCTTCATTCAAAGCCTTGTTGGATTAACTGGGGCTTTCTTCAAATACAGGTTTGTTTTTCAGAAGCTTCCTTTTTCTAACACGGAAAATAACACAATGGACTCCAAGTTATCTACTGCCCTCATCACAGCTTGTCACAAACACCTGGTGCATCTCCTCAGCCCCAAGTAAAAACACATGCTGATTTCCTTGCTAACCTGAGGGACACAGCCTCAGCCTGACCCTCCAGTAGCATCTGCAGACAAACTTCCTCTCCTAGAGAGGGATGTTCTGGAAGAATAGCAAAACTGGTTTTAGAATTGAAAATAGAGCTTTTGTGGCTGCTGAAGCCGAGTGAAAGTACTATTGTTCTCAAAGATGAAACCCAAGTAACAGCTTTCTTAAACTACTTCCTTTTTTCTTTCTTTTCCCCCTCTGCTGTGCAACATGAATGATGACTTATTGGCAAGTCGTTTCCAGTAAAGACAGGGCCTCTGAATTGGGTGCCTGTGTTCTTCTTTCAACCAAAAGAAAACCTCAGAATGTATGGGCAACCCATGTGACAAGCCTTAGTGTCAAAACACTTATGGTATATGTAATGACAACAGCATTGGGTTGCACATTACAGAAACATCTTAAATACTTTTCCAAATATTCTAGGAGTCAAGACTCAGGGGCATGTTTTAGGAGCACAAAGGGATGTGATGGGGGAGGCATATGGGACTCCCCATCCCCTTTACTCTCACTGAGAAAGCAAAGCAGCCTTCAACTTCACGTGCTTACTTTACACAGGGGGTATAGAATAGTCTGACTTCAATCCAAAAAGCAAAGAGAGGATTCTCTTTATTTTGAATAATAATTGCATCAGCACCTAAGGAGTCCACACTTGACTGGCAGATTTCCTTGAGAGGAGATTTTGTTACTTAGAGGGCCAATTCCACACTCTTATTCAGAGAGCCTGGATGTCAATTTTGAGGGGCAGTTTGGAGAGAATAATTTCCTTCTTTTCTGTCCACCCTAAATTCCATCAGCATTTTGTGTGTGCGCCTAAGTTGTTTTTCTACTCAGTAATGAGAGTCTTAGAAGAGCTTTTTAAAATCGGTTTCCCTGGTGGTGCAAGGGGCTGTCTCAACACCATGAAGCTATCCGCAGCCATTGCAGCACAAGTTCAATCCCCAGCCAGGGCACAGCAGACCTCTTCTGTCTCACCCGCTGCTCCCCTCAGCAGTGTATGTCAGTCAGTCCACCTGTTCTGCTCCTCACTCGGTCTCTGGTGAATCCTCTCACTCTCTCACACCCCTGACCTTCACCCCAGCTCTTGTTTTTACAAATAAATGAATCTTTAAAGATGAAAATAAAATCAGTGTATAGACTGCAAGAATTACCTCAACCATTTTGTCGCACAATATCACCTTATATCACCACATCAAAATTTACTTAACCAGTCTCATATTGATTGACACTTGGGTTGGGTCCCATCTTCTCCCATCGCATTTGGTGCTGCAATGAGTGACCCTGAATGTACTGTACATCTCAGGTCCATCTGTACAATTCGTCTCCAAGAAGGTCACTGGGAGTCAGAGTAGATGTGGCTGTGATTTTAGATGGATAGTCCCAAATTGCCCTACAGGGGGTTACACCAACAGCATACAGGTGAGTATGTGCCTGTTTCCCCACAGCCTCAGCAGGACTGTATGTTGTAAAATGTCCAGTTGCAAAATTGATAGATGAAAATGGCAGTTAGGAAGAGTTTTATTTTGTATGACTCTTACTGTAAGTGAGGATGAGCATGTTTTTATATGCTAAAGGGCCATTTGTATTTACATTTAGGTAAATTTTTCATAATCATGAAATTATGTGATAACACAGTGCCTTTTTCATGTTCTGTCTATTTAACTTTTGGGTTTTATGCATTTTTATTGATTTTTTTAAATCTGCAACATGTATTACAAATATTTTTTTTTAATTTTTTTTTTTTTTATACATACAAGCTGGGGTACAAGCCAGAGCTGAGGGGCGGCGAGAGGGTTCACCAGAGACAGAGCGGGTAGCAGAACAGGCAGATCAGAAATACACTGCTGAGGGGAGCAGCGGGCGAGGCAGGAGAGGTCTGCCGCTCCATGTGGGATTCTCCCCGGCCGGGCGTCGAACTCGCGTTGCCGCTGCCGACAGCTCCACAGCGCAGCGCTTAACCGCTGCGCCACCGGGGAGGCCCGTATTACAAATATTTTTAACATTTGTCTTTTTTGCATTTTGGAGTTTTTTTTTAATGTAGTAAATTTGCTTAATCTTTTTTTTTTCAAGGTGTGTGGCGGCTTAGTTAGGATGGTAACCACTTCAAAGTTATAAGGGAATTCACTTATGTTTTCTTGTAATTCTTTTGTGGGCTTGATTTTTTTATATTTAAGTCACTGATAATTTTGAGTTAATCTTGATATATAAAATATAGGTACAACTTTGTTTATTTACACATAATTACCCAGTTGTAACCTCATTTATTAAAAAGATCCACTTTTCTCACTGATTAGAGATGCCATATTTTATGTGTATTAAATTACTATATGTATTTGGGCCCATTTCTGAATGTTCTCTTATGTACTAATGGTCTATTTTTGTGTCAGTGCCACTTTGTTTTAATTGTTGAGATTTTATACATGTTTTATGTTCTGGCAAATATGGCTGTGAATTAAATCACCCCAAAAACATAATCACTTAAGACAATTATTTTATTCCATCTCACAGTAAGCCAGGAATTCAGGAGAGCCTTGGCTGAGTGGTTCTGTTTCATTCAGCTGTTGTCAGAGAATAACTAGATCTGGAACAGTGTTAGAGAGGAACTGGAGTAGTGGGGACTGGCCAGGCACCTTTTCTTATCATGCAGTTTCAAGGTTTCTGGATATGGTCTTCCTGTGTGAGGGAGCATGGGCTTCCTTACAGCATGGTGACTCAGAGTTGCAGTGAAGGGCTTTTTTTCATATATATAAATTAGCTCTATCATGATTAACAGTTTGAGTTGAACCTTACAATATGCAGAACTGAATATTTGCATTAACATTATTTTTGGCCTATAATATCATTTTGGCCTATAAAATTTTCCAGTGACTAAGACTTTAAAATATGCATCATGACTCAAGTATTCCTATAGTAACAGCAAATATATACACAACCCACTCAAATTTTGGTTGTACAGTGACACTTCATTTGAGACACGTCATTTGTAAACATACGGTATTTAAATTACGTGCAAAATAATATCAACACATGTAAAAATATACCTTTACACTTATTGTAGGATATTGTTCTACAGACAAATCCTCCCATGCAAACTGCAGGATTTGTATGGGATTTATCTATAGATCATTACTACTGAGTTTTATTTCCCAGTTGAAAGTGGGGAGGGCAGATGGGCCTGGCGGTCTTTGCAAGTGCCCCAGTGCCCGGGGTCTCCAAACTTCACTCACAGCAAACACCTGTGCCAGTATCTGTGTCATTTTTCAGATAACAGATGTTGTCCAAGTACTCTCTGTACATTGGCAAGATGACAACAGGCCCACCAGATTTTCCTGGAATCAATGGGAAAGTTGCACAAAAGTGTACTCTGTCCACAACCATGCCAAACAGACTGTCTCAGCATTTCCCAGCAGCCTCCTTGTGCCAGATTCAAAGACCTGGGCACCAACATGAGCAGAAGTCTAAGGCATCAGTCACACGCCCCCAGCTCCACTCCCAGAGACTTGTCTGGAGAAAGCTCTTCCCAGCTTCATCCCAAGGATGGGGTGCCTGTGAGCCTTAAGGGGGTGGGTTATCCTCTGATGCCTTTTCATGCCACACCAGGAGTGAAAGCTTCTCCTGGATCTTTTGAAGGTATTCAGGGGCACCCCAGGCCTGAGCCAGCTCAACCAGGCTGCAGGAGCCTGACTTCCCCAGGACAGTGGGCTGGAGCCTGATAGGTCCTGGGGTAAGTCCACCCAGGAAGAGGTGCTGGGAAGACAGAGGGTCTGGACTGCCAAACCCAAGTCACCTATGCTGGCAACAGGTTTCATGCCCAACCCAACCACTCCACTCTTGGCTGAAGGAGCCAGACTTACCCAGCCGGCCCCAGCAATCTGACGGTTTCAAAACTTCTCCCTCTGCTCCCAGCAAGGACAAACCTCACTCAGCCTCCTCCTGTGGGCTTGAACCTGTGGGAGATGGGGGGCACAGCAAAGACAAATCCATGGTGCTTTGGAAGATTTACCAAGAGGCTGGGACAGCTTCAGGTTGTCATCAGCCCTCAAGAGTGAGCACACTGCCAGGGCAGACTCCCACTGCCACAGTGCCAGGGGATGGGCAGGGGTCTGCTGCAAAACCAATGATGTCAAGCAGTTAGCTGTGTAAGCTGAGGACTGTAAATGCAAGAGCCTCGGTCCCTATGTGCTCCCCTGGATCTGCTTAGTGCATGCCCTTGAGGAGCCACAAAGTCAGAAGACCAAGTCCCAGGCCTGCCGCAACCCGTTCACAAATGAGGGTTACATAAGATGAGTGACAAGCTCCCTTTTTTTTGCCATCAATGTGAGGTTTTCTTCATTTTTTGAGTGTGTACATTCCCAGGCCCACAAATAGCTTTACATTACACTCGCGAACTGCTCTCTAGGATATACATGTAATTGTGTCCTGGAGCACAAGCTCCAAGAACTGTGTGACCGTATTGTATATCTGTGCTGGGGGAGGGGAGACCCCAGAATAATATCCTCCCCCCATCCCTCCTCAATAGGCGGAAGCCACTGGCTTCCTCCCTTTCCTGCCTTCTGCCTCCTGTGAGCCGCTGGACTGAAGGACAGAGGCAAGGAGAGGGCATGGAAAGTCAGCCCAACAGTCTCTGGGTCAGTCCTTATTACAGCCCTCCCCCTACCTCAAGCAACCAGGACCTTCCAGGCCACACCCAGCCCCAGCCTTGCAGGGGTCAGGATGGAGGGCCTAGAGACCCAGAAGAAGGCTAAGCCCTCCCCACCCTCTCCCCTACCACGCCTCCCACCCAGGCCACCTCATTTCCTTTTCCTCCTCAGCACCAATACACACTGACTAGCACGGGCTGAGTAGCCAGACCCAGCGTAGCTGACCGTGGGCCCAGCTTGCCTTGGCTGGCCTCGTCAGCCTCCAGAGTATGGTCTGGCTGAGGCCCTCTTTGCTGCTCCCCATTCTCTTCCTGACTTCTCATGTTGGTAAGTTTCCCCTGACCACCCCCCACCCCAGACCCTCTGGCCCTGATTCGCCCTCAGAAAACCGTATTGTCACCACCATCACTTTCATCCACACCCTGACCAGCTAAAAGGGGAATCTGGGCCAGGAAAATCCAGGCAGGCTCTAGAAATCACTGTGGCCTGGGATGTGGGGGGTGGGATGGGGTGGAGGGTAGCAATTGTTGACCTCATTGGATCTTAGGATCAGTGGGGAGCACAAGGGCCTAAAGGCTTCGTGAAATTTTCACAGGGTGTGCTCATATGGTGAGTTGTCTGGAATCACTCAATTATTCATTTGGCAAACATTTATCAACAATATCAGGAGCTGTGCTAAGTGGTAGGCCATTAGCTAAGAGGCAGGCAGCCTCCAGATCGTACAATGAGATTAAATGATGCTCACCTCCCATGGCTGTTATGGGGCTTAAATGAGGTAATTTACTCAGAGTGCTTGGCCTGGAGCCTGGTGCTTGGTAAGACCTTCTGAAAAGCTGTAGCTGATTCCATCAGTGCGCTGGCCAAAGAACCTCAGACACCCAGGCTACCTTTGAGTGGCTCATGGTCTAATGGGGGACACAGGTCATGGGGTGAGGGCTAAAAAGACAGACACAAGGAGCTCCTGAGGAGCTCTGAGGAGCAATCACCTTATTCCACATCGGTGACACCCATGGAAGGATGTCAGGAAAGAGAGGTAGTCTTCATTCCAGGCAGCCCGAACAATAGAGGCAAGTCTCAGAAGCCTGGATGTGCAGGGGAGAGAAGTTTCCAGGAGGGACCAAGGCAGGAGGGACAGTGTGTAAGCAGCAAAGGGCTTAAGAGCACATACTTCATCCTGAGGGCAAGGGGGAGACATGGGAGGTTGTAGACCACAGTGTCACAGGTCTTAGATAATTCCTTTGGAGGACCAGCTGAGGAAGGAGGGGTGTGGCTATTGGGATGGTCCTGGTGAGTAAAAGTGGGGGCAAAACAAGGATGGATTCAGGAGACGGAGATGAAGCCAAGAGCCTTGAGAAAACAGCATTTGCAGAATTCGGGGACTGATTGGGGGCAGCCAGCATATGTTTAGCACTGTGGATTTGAGAGTCAGGCAGCCTAGCTCTGCTGGTTACTAACTGCATGATCACGGGTAAGCTACTTCCCCGAGGCTTCCTTCCCTGGTTGTAAAATTAGATAATAACACCCACCTCCTGGGATAGTTGGGATGATAAAATGAGAGGACATAAATAAACTGCCTGGCATATAATTGACCTCCAATAAACTTAATTATTATGACAGCGGGAACACGAGATGACTCCACAGTGTGCGTCTGGGCGGCTGGTGCCGAGGCAGCGAGCATGAGCGCTGGAGGGGGCAGGTGTAGGGAAAGCTGATGGAAACACAGGCGTGGGCCGAGGCTCAGCGGGGAGAGTTAAAGATAAGGGAATGGACGAGCTTGATCAAGGAAGCCTGTAGAATAATTATTACCACCTTCCTCTATAAACGGAAAGACATCAGCTTCATGGAGGGGTGAGGAGCCAATGGGAAACAGCAGCCTGGCACCTGGCAGATGCTAGCTTGCTTTCCTCGTGGTCCATGAACAGTCATCAATAGTCAAAATGGCCTTTAAACTAATTACTGGGCAGTTAACAGAGGGATCAGAGAAGGAGGGGCTGGAAAGTCTGAAGAATGCTCCATTATCCTCCTTCCCAACAGTCCTCCCTCCGAAAGGGCCTCCCTCTGAATTGCTGTGCTCAGTCCCCCACTCTTAGCCTCACATCCTGCACTCCAGGCACACCAAACTTGGACAGCCCCCTACTCTGCACCCTAATATTTTTCATTCTGGGCTTTGGCTCAGGCTGCTCCCTCTGCCTGAAATGCCCTGTCCTACCATTCACCTCCCCTGCCCCCATCTTCCTCACCCCACTGTGAACTGTCCGCTCCAAGACCCTCAGGCTTTACCTCCCAGGAGGCATATCCTCACCCCCTGCCTCCCCAACACTGAGTTAGGTGCTCCTTCTCTGTGCCCTGTGTCTGACAGATATGTTTGTCTGTGCCCTCACTTTGGCAGGGCTCTAACCAAGGCACATCCGCACTGTGTGGGGGCGCAGGCCTGCTCAGGGCCTGTCCTCCCTGCACAGCCCTTTCTCTGGGCCAGGCCCAAAGCTGTCTTTCTGCCCCACAATCACCCACTGCAGAAGGCAGCCCCTAGAACCCTGCTTGGCCAAGCTGTGTAGGCTACTGGATGGACAATTCTGTTCTCTGCTCCCCGCCCCCCACCCCCAGCCTGCACCCTCCTGTTGGGGGGCTGAGGGAGGGCTGCATTAGACCTGTCAGGAAAGGGGAGTGATAGGGAATAAAAAGTGAGGAAACGGAGACAGGGAGCATAGATCATTCTTTCCAAAACCTGGGCTGCAAAGGGAAGCCATCTGGCAGAGAGGGAGGACACCAAAAGACTAGAGAAACGGCTTTGTTTTTGTTTTTGTTATTTTAGGATATGGAGACTTGAGGGAAAGGGGCTGTGCCCTGGGAAGGGGAAGGGACAGGAGGAGGGAAATGCCTGAAGGGTGGGGAACCCGCTAGGATCCTAGATCTGGCTTCCCGGTCCCAGGCGCCACTGTAGACCTGACGCTGCTGGCCGACCTGCGTATCACCGAGCCCCAGCGTTTCTTCCTGACCTGCGTGTCCGGGGAGGCCGGGGCGGGCCGGGGCTCCGATGCCTGGGGCCCGCCGCTGCTTCTGGAAAAGGACGACCGTATCGTGCGCACGCCGCGACCCTGGCAGCCCCCGCACCTGGCCCGCAACGGCTCTCACCAGCTCACGCTGCGAGGCTTCTCACAGCCCTCCGACCTCGTGGGTGTCTTCTCCTGCTGGGGGGGCGCAGGGGCTCGGCGCACGCGCGTCATCTATGTGCACAACAGCCCCGGAGGTGAGTCTCCCGGCAGGGGAAGAAGTTAGGAGCAGGGGCTGCTATAGACTCTGACCTCACCCTCCACTCCGCAGCTCACCTGCTCCCAGACAAGGTCACCTACACAGTGAACAAAGGCGACACGGCTGTGTTTTCCGCACTTGTGCGGAAGGAGAAGCAGACAGATGTGATCTGGAAGAGCAATGGTGAGAGGGGTGTGGAGCTGGTTGGGCAAATGAACCCATAGATCTGATACCCACACCCCTCCAGGGCCCTCAAGCATCCCTAGTTTTGGCACCTTACCAGACCTGTCACTCCAGTACACCGAATAACCTCCTGGCCAAACTCCAGGACCTATCTTCTGTTCTGGATGCCTGTATCCGCCTCATCGCTAGCTGCCCTCCTACCTCACCCAACAGATGGGCAGCCTGTTTTCAGCTGCCTCCTTCCCTGTCATCTGCAAATCTGTACTGTGTTAAACCCTCACCTTTGGCTATCCGCTGGGACTTAACTGTCACATAGCAGGAAAAGCTGTTCCCAACACAGAGAGGGGGAAGTGCAGCCTCTCCCAAAAGATCTGTCCAGACTTGTACAGGGGCCTGGGCAGACCTGGAGTTCTCAGCCTGGCCTGCCTCCACCTTGGCCCTGTCAGGCCTCTGGCCACCTCATGGCCACCTTAGTCCTGGGCATCTATATCCCTGGCATATCCCCTTGGGCCACGGGGTTTGCCTCCTAAGCCCAGGCTCCCTGAAAGAAAAAGATGTAGAGAATTAGTTAGACTTGGGCTCCTTAGCATCTGTTCCATGCTGAACAAAGAGGTGAGAAAGGGTGGGGCAAGAACAGGGATGTTCTTCTATTATTGAGCTTCTCTGGTCTGGAGGATGAAGCTCCTGGGAGAAATTCCAGAGTCCTCAGAGGGGGAATAGGAATTATCCAGGCAGAGAAAGAGAGAAGGACATTCTAGAAGAACAGATCAGGGCAAAAGCACTGAAATGCTCTGCTGTTTCTAGAAGACAAAGAAGCAGTTTGGGAATGCAGCAATATGGGGAGTTGGGCAGGGTATGGGAAGGTGTGGGGCTAGAGGGGTAAGCGGTGAGCAAGTTGCTGAGAATAGCGTGTTGAGGAGCTGGATGTTCCAAGGGCAGTGGAGCCTCATTGGAGAGTTTAAGCAGGGAACTCAGAAATCTAGCGGCGGAAAAAAACCACACCAGCTGCTGAGTGGAGGACAGATGGAACCAGGGACACTGCTTAGGAGGCTCTTGGAGGCTGCGTCCAGGGTGGCAGCAGTGGGTAGAGAGCAGTGGATGCTTTAGGAGCTGGGGAGGAGATAGGCTGGGCAGGCCTGGAGAAGAGAACATTTCCGGTTCTCTGGCTTGGGTATAGACACCGGTTGTGCCCTCTCCAGGTGTGATCATTGTGCTTGATGCACAATGATGTGACCTGGGCAGAGGTGGGTAGAGGGAGGGTCACTTGCTCTCACGTGCTGCTGAGGGCCCTGACCCCTATTTATGTCCCCAGGATCCTACTTCTATGTTTTGGATCGGCATGAGGCCCAGGATGGGCGGTTCCTTCTGAAGCTCCCAAATGTGCAGCCACAGTCGAGTGGCATCTACAGTGCCACCTACCTGGAAGCCAGCCCACTGGGCAGCGCCTTCTTTCGGCTCATCGTGAGGGGTCAGGGGCAGAGGGTAGTGGTGGTGGGTGGCATGGGAGGCCAGGAACCCTGTGGGTACTTCCTGTGGGTCCCTGCATCCTCTGGTCCCTAAGGCTGCCTCAGTCCTCTGCAGCAGTATTGAGGCGGGTGAGGATCCCCTGCTGAAAGCACATTCCTCCAGGCTGTGGGACTGGGCGCTGGGGGCCAGACTGTACCAAGGAATGCCCGGGCTGCCTGCATGGAGGTGTCTGCCATGACCAGGATGGCGAGTGTGTGTGTCCTCCTGGATTCACTGGTACCCGCTGTGAGCAGGGTAAGGAGGAGGGGAACTGGTGCCCAGGCAGGAAAGAAAGCCAACCATGGGGGCAGAGCTTGGAATGTAAGGGTGCCAGTTAGATCCCTGATCCTAGAGCCCAACAGTCCCACATACTTATACTCTCTTTTCAGCTTGCAGAGAGGGCCGTTTTGGGCAGAGATGCCAGGAGCAGTGCCCAGGCACCTCAGGCTGCCGGGGCCTCACCTTCTGCCTCCCTGACCCCTATGGCTGTTCTTGTGGCTCTGGCTGGAGGGGAAGCCAGTGCCAGCAAGGTATGGACTGACCAGCCACCATGGTCTCTGACCCTTCACTCTGGCTCTGACCACTCCAAGCCCTCCGAACCCCCAGCTCACCTGGCCAGTGCCCCTTTTTTGCCCTTGTGTTCTCATTACCCCCTGATTGTGCCCCTCTAACCACACCCCCTCTCTTCCCAGCCTGTGCCCCTGGTCATTTTGGGGCTGACTGCCGCCTCCAGTGTCAGTGTCAGAATGGTGGCACCTGTGACCGCTTCAGCGGTTGTGTCTGCCCTTCCGGGTGGCATGGAGTGCACTGCGAGAAGTCAGGTAGGAGCACAGGGGTCTCTGACATCCCGCAACTCAAGTCAACACTTCAGGTGTGGTGGGCATTCTCAACAGCCAGCCACACTGTGCACACAGCAATGGGCAGCCCCCCAGAGTGGCCCCCACCAGCCTAAGAGGGCCAGGGGAGGATTCTGGGGAGAGGCGAGATCTGAGAGGGGGTGTGAAGGACAAGAGAGAGGTGATTGGGCAAGGAGCATGGGCAAAGGCCCAGGGGTTGAGGACTCGGGTTTGCTTACCAGGGCAGTGCAGAAAGAGGTGCCGGGGAGTGGTCAGCAGGTCTAAATCTTGGGGACTTTGAACGGCCAAGTAGCAGGCTTCGTGTGACAGGGGCAGGAGGGAGTTGTCAAAGAGGCACAAGCGTCAAATCTATACTTGCAGAGAGCCCTTCCCTCGCTGCTAGGTAGAGAAAGGAAGCAGGAGTAGGCTGGAGTAGGACCCGGGTGCCGTATGAGAGGACGTTACAGCAGGTGGGTGGAGGGGTGCAAGAGGGCGACTCTGCAGCTGATCGGAGCTGGGCAAGGACCCCGAGTTGTCACTTGGCCGGCTTTCAAGCTCGCGTGGCTGACCAGGCAGGTCGAAGGGCACTTAGGTGGTCATGTGTCTGCACCTGTGGGGGCTCCAGGATGTGTGTCTTTCCTCTCTTCAGACCGGATCCCCCAGATCCTTGATGTGGCCTCAGACCTGGAGTTCAACTTAGGGACAAAGCCCCGGATCCACTGTGCAGCCGCAGGGAACCCCTTCCCCGTCCGGGGCAGCATGGAGCTCCGCAAGCCGGATGGCACAGTGCTCCTGGTCAGCCCATGACCCCTAATCCAGAGCCCCCTCCAACTCCCCAGCGTCCCAGTAGGCTGCCCAGCCCCTTGACCCCTCAGGACTTTCTGCAGGTTCCACCCACTGGCCTAACCATGGCCCCCGTGGGGTGAGGCTGATGGCTGAGGGGCTGGCCCAGCCTCCGCCCCTGCTGTCAGTCTAGCCCGTGCACATTCCCTGTGTCTCTCCCCTTCCCCTGCCTCTCAGTCCACCAAGTCCATTGTGGAGCCAGACAGGACCACAGCCGAGTTCGAGGTGTCCGACTTGGCTCTTTCGGACAGTGGACTCTGGGAGTGCCGCGTGTCAACTTCCGGTGGCCAAGACAGCCGGCGCTTCAGGGTCAGCGTCAAAGGTCAGTGATGCCGGGGGACACGGAGGATGGACAGCAGGCAGGGCAGGCTCTTCCATTTGGTGTTCAGACCGGTATCAGAGCAGAAAGGGCATCAAAGGGCACAGCCCAGCACCAGGAAAGAAGAGGGCTTGTTACAGCCAGAGGCCTGGGCAGTGGGAATTCCAGAGCCCAGCTCAATCCCGTCCACAAAGGACATCAGGTGGCCCAGAGACCTGGGGTACTCTGCAGCCCCAACCAGCCTCCTGCCTGGCCGAGCCTCTCTCCAGTCCCCCACTTCCCCCCCCCCCCAAACGTGTGCCTTAACTGCCTCTGGACTCTGCCCCTGGCGCTTGGACAGGGAGCAGGGGGCAGCCTCTCCACGGGGTCCAGACTGGGCCTGCCCCCTCCAGACCAGCGCCTCCTGTGACAGGCTCCTTTCGCCCCCAGCCCGATGCTCAGCTTACAGCCTGCATCCTCCTTGACCCCTCCCTCTCTCCTTCCCTTCCTTTCTTCCTGGAGAAGCTAGTGGTAAGTGCTTAGAAGAGGCAAGGGGACCAGTGAAAGCGAGAGGAGCTTTAGCCCTAGCACTGACCATGGAGTGAGGCAGCTGGGCAGGAACACAAAGGCTACTTGGGGTAGAAATGATTGACTTCCGGTGACCGGGTCAGGCCTCATTCAAAGCTGGCTGCGTCTCCGCCTGGCTGTGTGTCCTTCTGCAAGTTGTGCAGTGTCTCCATTTCTTCACTCATAACAGGGCGGTGAGCACTGTCTGAAAGGTAGTCTTGAGAATTAGGGAGAGATCAGGTATCTGAAGCATCCAGATAGAGTAAATCCTTTTTCATTCATTTCCTTTCTCTTTCTTAAGAGAGAGATGAATGTTGGGGCAGGGACAGAGAACGGGTGACACCAGGTCCTCCCTGTCTTGGGTTTCAGCGCCTCCACCTACCCCCACACTCGTGGGCGTTATGCCCTCCCCAGCGCCTGTCTGACATTATCATTCCCCCACTTAACATCTCTTGGGAGGCCCACGGCTCTCGTTGCCACTCCTCTCGCCCTGGGTTGCACAAGGGCAGAACTCTGCCCCCTGGACCCTGGTCTCTCCAGGCATCTGTTAAACTTGGTCTCTGTCTCGCCCAGAGGTCTCCAGAGTCAAACCAAGACTCAGAAGTGAGTCCAGCCAGGAGGACTGAGCCCAGAGCGCTGAGTCCTCTCGTTTTCCTGAGGACTGGGCCATGCCTCACCCCCGCGTCCTTGCAGTGCCCCCGGTGCCCCTGGCCGCTCCGCTGCTCCTGGCCAAGCAGAGTCGCCAGCTTGTGGTCTCCCCGCTGTCCTCCTTCTCTGGGGACGGGCCCATCACCTCTGTCCGCCTGCACTACCGGCCCCAGGACAGCGCCATGGCCTGGTCTGCCATCGTGGGTGAGTGGGGACAGAGCTGGGGGCAGGAGGGGTGGGGCTTCACAGGGGAGCTGGGTAATGATTAGGGGAGGGAGATGGCGTAAGGAGAAGAGAGGGGCTGAAGAAGACAGAGGTTTCTGGAAGAGACTGGAACTAAATTACGTGTGCTGTGTGCCCCACCCCCAGTGGATCCCAGTGAGAACGTGACGCTGATGAACCTGAGGCCGAAGACAGGGTACAGTGTCCGTGTGCAGCTGAGCAGGCCGGGGGAAGGTGGCGAGGGGGCCCCGGGGCCGCCCACCCTCATGACCACAGACTGTCCTGGTGAGAAGCCAAGAGGCACCCCTCCCGCCCCCCAGGGGTTCTGTCCTACACACGCAGGGCTTGTCCCATCCTGTCCAGCCCAGGGGCCCCTGCCTGTTCCACCGGAGGTCCCACCCCATCCACTGGGGATCTGGCCCACCCAGTCCCAAGACCTGTTGGAAAGTTCTGACCCCCAGTCTTTGGCCCCAGAGCCCTTGCTGCAGCCGTGGCTGGAGGGCTGGCACGCGGAGGGCCCTGACCGCTTGCGAGTGAGCTGGTCCTTGCCCTCGGTGCCCGGGCCACTGGTGGGCGATGGTTTCCTGCTGCGCCTGTGGGACGGGACACGGGGACAGGAGCGGCGGGAGAACGTCTCGTCCCCCCGGGCCCGCACCGCCCTCCTGACTGGACTCACACCCGGCACCAGCTACCAGCTGGATGTGCGGCTCTACCACTGCGCCCTCCTGGGCCCGGCCTCGCCCCCCGCACGCGTGCTCCTGCCGCCCAGCGGTATGCTCGTGAAGGCGGCGACGGCTGGGGATGCGGGAGGACGTGGGGCCGGGGAACGCGTGAGGTCCGAAGGGCGTGGAGGTTGTAGCAGGACAGGTCGACGTGGAGAGAACACGTAGGAAGACGTGGCCATAAGGAGGTCCTAGGATATCCGCAGACTTGGGGAGACACGGGCCAGCAGGAGGATGCGGGTGGCCACGAGCACGGGATGCAGGAGAGCCCGGGGGTGATGGTTCACGTGGCGAACTAGGGACACGGAGCACCAGGAGAACATGGGACTCGGGGGAATGCAGGACAGTGGACATGTGGGGAAGACTAGGACGCCAGGAGGAGCTGGGGCCTCAAGAAGACCTGGGCCATAAGGAGAACAAGGGGAAGCAGGAGCCACGGGATGGAGAAGAACTCGGCCCAGGGGGGGAAGAAGGGGGTGGGTGGTGCGGCTCCCATTCTGGGGTCCACAGTGCAAGGGAGACAGAGAGGATCTGTCAGACCCACTCCATATCCCAGCCCTGTCTGAATCCTGCCTTCCCACCCCCATCTCCCCAGGCCCCCCAGCCCCCCGGCACCTCCATGCACAGGCCCTCTCGGACTCCGAGATCCAGCTGACATGGCAGCGGCCAGAGGCTCCGTCTGGGCCTATAGCCAAGTATATCGTGGAGGTGCAGGTGGCTGGGGGTTCGGGAGACCCACTGTGGATCGACGTGGACAGACCAGAGGAGACCAGCACCATCGTCTGTCGCCTTAACGCCAGCACGCACTACCTGTTCCGGGTGCGAGCCAGCGTCCAGGGGCCCGGGGACTGGAGCAACGTTGTGGAAGAGTCCACCCTGGGCAATGGTGAGAGGGAAGGCTCCATGGGGTCCCTGGGTCTTGGGGGCCAGTCTCCCTCCACGTGACCCCTTGCATCGCAGCCCCTCCCAACAAGCGACACAAGCCCTGGTACTGGGAACTCTCAGCCCTTCCCTTTTTCTGACCCGCTGTCTGGAGCTGGGAAAGCCCTGTCATCCCAATGACCCTTTGGTCCTAGGCCCAGCGTCCCTGTTCTTCCCTGGAGCTGGGATCTCTGATTTCTACCTCTGGGTGACCCCCTCGGTGGCTTCTGGGTGCCCCCACCCAGGTGACCCCTTATTGCGTCCAGGGCTACAGAGCGAGGGCCCAGTCCAGGAGATCCGGGCAGCTGAAGAAGGCCTGGATCACCAGCTGATACTGGCTGTGGTGGGCTCTGTGTCTGCCACCTGCCTCACCATCCTGGCTGCCCTCTTGACCCTGGTGTGCATCCGCAGAAGCTGCCTGCATCGCAGACGCACCTTTACCTACCAGTCGGGCTCGGTCAGTCATGTTTACCCACTCCAGGGCGCGTGTGTGCAGACCCCGTGGAAATGTTTCCAGCTATGTACACACATATGCTTGTATGCCCTGAGTGTGTGTGTGCGCGTGTGTGTGCACACGCATGCAAGGATTTATGTCATGGTATAAAATTAGACCACACTGAAGGGCGCAAAGTATAATTTTCTTTATTTCTCTAGAACTGAAGTCAACTCGTGAGCCCATTTGTATCAGTGGTGAAATGTTTAATACCCCCAGTGCAGAATAACTCAGTGTGTCCATACTGCACCGTGGTCAGTTCAGGGTCTCCTCTTTCTCCCTGGGAATGATCTAAGTCTAGGTAGTCTAAGTCTAGTCTGGCTCCCTGCCGGCCTCTGTCCTGGCGGGTGCTCCTGCCCCAGCCAGCCTCCCTCTGTCTCCCCTGGGCTGAGGCTCAGCCTTCCGTGGCTTCCTGCTGAGAGGCCACTCAGGCTGTGGGCACCTCGCCCCATCCACCATCCTTGTGAGTCACAGGATCACCTTTGGGAGATGTCAGGACTCTGGGGTGCGTCCGTGGGCCCTGCAGGGGACAGCCTCTGCCGTGGCCCCCAGACCCATTGCCTGGACCCCTCCTGCAGCTCTCGCTACCACGCTGGCGTCATAGTAGACCTGCAGCTCCCGCTTCGCTCCTGGAGGGGAGACACATGAGCCTCCAGTCCTCTTGGCTTCCCTGTGAGCCTGTCTGAGTTCTCATGCCCTCTGCACTCGGTGCCCTAACAGCTGGCTTGGGGGTGCAGGCGTGATACTGGCTCCTTTCTGGGTTCCCAATATTACCTCATCTGTCACCTCCTCCCATCTCTCCATCTCTCTCTCCACCTGGTGGTCCTGTCTCCCCTGGAATCTCCCACACTGTTGTCACTTAGGATTGAACTCTACCCTTGGTCCTTCCGAATGGAGCTTTTGATATTTACAACCACGCTCTGGCATTTCAAAAAAAAAAAATGCTCGTCTCTCTCAAGGGCTGGCCCTTGTGATAGAAAGCCTAGTGTCCCAGGCTATTGTCTCTGCCTTGCCTTTCAAAGTCTCCCTTCAGAGTCTCAATTGGCTTCTTTGTTCCAGGCTGCCTTGGTTCAGTGGCTCTGCCTCTGAGATCAGCGCACACAGAAGCCACTGCTGCGGTGGGGGTAGGGTAACAACTACCAGTGTTGAGCAAAAGCAACTTTAGCATATCCATTGTCTTAATACATCAAGAGACACCCCCGCCGCATGTGCCTGCAGGCAGGCTTGTGTGCACCTGTGTGTGTGTCCCATGCACAGGCGCATGTGTGCATCCCCACCTGTATATGCATGTGCCCCGAGGTGGTGTCCTTGTGCTTGAGCTCCTCCGTGGGTGCGTGAGTGGGTGTGTCCCTGCGTGGCTGCACTGCAGGGCTACTGCCAGAACAGGTGCGTGCATTCGGCGTGTGTGTGTGTGTGTGTGTGTGTGTGTGTGTGTGTGCACGTGCCTTAAGCTGTGGACCCACATGAGCCACATCCTCGTCTGTGTGCATCAAGCTGACGTCAGCTCAGTTAGGTGTCTGCGCTGCCAAGCGTCTCAGATCTGCTTCCACTTCTCATGCTGGCATTGCTCTTGGTCCCGCTCCATTGTTTCCTTTTCCTGCCAAAGTCCTGCCCAGGTGGCCCAGCCCCTACACACTGGTGGAAGTGGATGTTTGTCTCTGTTATGATCTTACCCGCCTCACGCCCCAGGGTGATTTCAGGGCTATGGATGGACCACGCAAGGGCGGGAAGCTATCATCCCTGCTGTGGCTGCTGTGGAGAAGACGCTTCCATTAGTTCTCAGCAGCTCAGGGCTAACCACATAGTAGGTGCTCCCTGTATGTACCTGCCCAAAGCTAGACTCCTCTCCAGAGTAACCCCAGGGACACAAAGCCTGTTTGTGAGACCAGCACAACAATGGGAAGCTCTCTGCTTCCCATCACAGGCCATTCTAACTCCTTTCTGTTTCTAATGTTAGAAACACGAGTCCTGCCACTGTCTCCCATCATGACTTCTAGCAACTGGATTCACTCCTCCTTCCAGAGCCCCGCCCCACCTGACCCCCAGGCCAACAGTCTGTGCCTCTGTCAACCTGACACCCACCCATGGCTCTGTCTGGGTCTCTGTCCATTTGTCTAACCATTCTCCACACACCTGTCAGTGCCCCTGGCTGGCTCATGTCTCTCGTGTGGACTGACTGCCCCTGCCCTTGTGCAGGGTGAAGAGACCATCCTGCAGTTCAGCTCGGGAACCTTGACGCTGACCCGGCGGCCAAAACCGCAGCCCGAGCCCCTGAGCTACCCCGTGCTGGAGTGGGAGGACATCACCTTCGAGGATCTCATCGGGGAGGGCAACTTCGGCCAGGTCATCCGGGCCATGATCAAGAAGGACGGACTCAAGATGAATGCGGCCATCAAGATGCTGAAAGGTCCCCTGGGAGTGACCCATGACCCCAGTCCTAACTTGCCCCTTTGTCCCACAATCCCATGCCCCACTTGGCTCCCTCTAGCAGCTGACCCCAGCCCTCAGCTCCATGCCCTTTCTCCAGAGTTACTCTGGCAGTGGTGATACCAGATTCTCTGTGTTTGTTTTTTTTAATATCGGATTCTTTACACAGAATATGCCTCTGAAAATGACCATCGTGACTTTGCCGGAGAACTGGAAGTTCTGTGCAAACTGGGGCATCACCCCAACATCATCAACCTCTTAGGGGCCTGTGAGAACCGAGGTGAGCCCCCAACTCAAGTTTTCCAAGCCCCCATCTTCAGCATCAGCTCCCCCACACGCTAGCTGGTTGGGAGCTGCAGGTCACCTGACATCAGCTTCCCTTCATGCTTCAGGCCCCTTGTCTAGCACCACTGAGCACCTGCTGCCATCCCAGGTAGCCTGAACATAAACCGCCACTTACCTCCTCACCTCCCAGGTTACTTGTACATCGCTATTGAATATGCCCCCTACGGAAACTTGCTGGATTTTCTCCGGAAGAGCCGGGTCCTAGAAACAGACCCAGCTTTTGCCCGAGAACATGGAACAGCCTCCACCCTCAGCTCCAGGCAGCTGCTGCGTTTTGCCAATGACGCTGCCAACGGCATGCAGTACCTGAGTGAGAAGCAGGTGAGTGTGGTGTGTGGGGGCCGGGACGGTGGGGTGCCAGAGAAAAGAAGGGCGCCATTGGGTCAACTTTAGGAGATGAAACCAGCGGTTCTCATCAGCTGTGGGATAGAGAAGCAGAGAGAGGGACATGAGCCCAGGCTGCTGGCCTCGGTGAGTGAGTGTGACCACAGACGAGAAGCGGGTCTAGGAGGGGTGCTGCCCACAAAGCATCCAGAGACATCTTGGTGGCAGTGATGAGTTAGTAGTTGTAGGTACCGGCCTACAGCTCAGGTGAGAAGCCTGGGCCAGAGACTACAATCTGGGGCTATCACCCCCACAGGCGGTAAGTGACAGTGAGGGAGTATGCGGGGCCCCCCAGGAGAGGGGCGAGGGAGCAGAGTGGAGGCCTGCTTGAATGAAAGGAGAGAGGGAACAGTAACAAGGGTGGGGAACAGGAGATGAGGACAGGCATTTTCAAATTCGGACAGGTCTGGGTGTCTTTGAAAGCAGGGGGGCAAGGGCCAATGCAGAGGGAGGGGTTGATGGAGACAGGGCTCTGAGGAAGACGAAGGACTGAGCGCTGAGGACCGAGAACTCCAGGGAGAGCCACTTTGGGCAAGAGAGGGGCTTTCCCCACCATCCTGCGTGAAGGCAGAGGAGAGTCGGGGAGAGCAGGTAGTGAACAAGCAAAGAGGGGCAGGTGCAATGCGGTTGCTGGAGAAGAGCCCACCACCATCCCAGGAAGAGCTTGGCCAGGCTGGGGCCTGGGAGGGAGGGATGACACCCTGCACTGACCTTTATCAGGCAGGGCTCACTGATGCAGGAGGAGGCCTGGGGGCTGGAAGGAGGGTAGGTTGCTGCTAAAGGCATGGAGGGCACCCACGAAGACTGGTGAGGAGTCTTGGGCTCACTTGTCCCCAGTTTTTCTGACTTCCCGCCGTGCCTGCAGTTCATCCACAGGGACCTGGCCGCCCGGAATGTGCTGGTTGGAGAGAACCTGGCCTCCAAAATCGCAGACTTTGGCCTCTCTCGAGGGGAGGAGGTTTATGTGAAGAAGACAATGGTAGGTCTCAGTTCTCCCCCTCAGGGCCTGTGCCTGACCCCAGAAGCCTTCCTGACCCAAGGCTCAATCTCTCTCTCTCCCAGGGGCGGCTCCCTGTGCGCTGGATGGCCATTGAGTCTCTGAACTACAGTGTCTACACCACCAAGAGTGACGTGTGAGTGGGGGGAGGGGCGAAGAGGCTCGGTAACATGGGACACAGGCAGGCTGAACCTGGACAAGTCTCCCAGGAGTGTCCCAGGTGTGACACAGGTGTGTCTTGAGTATACCTTGGTGATGCCCAGTGTCTTAGTGGGAAGGACTAGTTGGAAGGAAGTTCAGTCTTGGAAGGTGTTTCAGGAGTAAGACTGAGGTAGCAGCCGTTTGTGTAAGAGACTGAGGGGTGCATTCGAAGGGTGGGGGATGCTGGTGGCTAATGCCACGGTGGGCAGAGAGCCCACTCTACAAATACCCTCACCTTCTTCTCTGAAGGGTAGTGTCATCCCCACCGGAGGCCTTAATCAGAACTTAACCTCTTAGACCTCTCGTGCTTCCCCCCTCACCAGACAGCCATCTTGACATACCCCTCCCCACCCAGGGAACCTGCCTGCCCAGCCCTCCAACTTTGATTCTGCCCCTTGCCCCAAGCCCTTTGACCTCGCCTGCCTGGCTCACTGTCCACCACACAGAATGTCCCTCTGACCACTGGTCCCCAACTTCCCCCTTCTGTCCCAGGACTCCAGGACCCCTCCTGCTACTTGAACGCCCCCCCCCCCAGCACAGAGGTTCTGATAGTGCAAGGGACAGTTAAGAGAAAGGGGGGCTTTGGAGTCAGTCTGCCAGGTTTTGAGTCCCGGCTCTGCCACTTACTAGCTGTGTGACCTTTGGCAAGCTAGCCAACCTCTCAGTGTCTTCATCTATGAAATGGGAGAATGATAGTCCCTCTAGCATGGGGTTGGTGTGAAGGTTAAAATAATTACATACGCACTAAATAGTTGGTGTCTGGCCCAGACTGTGCATGACAGTAACGTGAGCTATAATTACCTCGAGCCTGGGAGGGCTGTGAATGTCTTTTCATGACATCGATCCACGAACGCAGATCGAGGCCCCATATGTGCAGGGGCCAGGAGGCCTTCCCACCTGGGGGGCGGGGAGGACAATAAGCTGCTGGCCCAGGGCTGGCAGCTACTTACATAGAACCTCCTCCTTTCAGTTGGTCCTTTGGGGTCCTCCTCTGGGAGATCGTGAGTCTTGGTGAGTACCCCACCTCCAGTTCCCCAGTGCCCCCACCTTACCCCGGGGCCCTGGGCTGGGAGACCTTCATCTCCTCCTGCAGGAGGCACACCCTACTGCGGCATGACCTGCGCTGAGCTCTACGAGAAGCTGCCTCAGGGCTACCGCATGGAACAGCCTCGAAACTGTGACGATGAAGTGTGAGTCACTCATCCTTGGCCCCTTGGCCCCCTCTCTGTGGGGAGTGATCTTAACCTTTGTTGGTCCTGACCCCTCACCTCAGCAGTGCCCCATCTGCAGGTACGAGCTGATGCGTCAGTGCTGGCGGGACCGTCCGTATGAGCGACCCCCCTTTGCCCAGATTGCACTGCAGCTGGGCCGAATGCTGGAAGCCAGGAAGGTGAGGAGACTGGGGTGATGGGCAGCCTCACAGGAGTGCCTGCCCTGTCATAGCAAGCTGAGAGCAGCAGCTTCCATGCTGCTGTCCCCACAGGCTCCGGGATGCAGCCCCCCTCTCCAGCTCTCAATGGGTTAGATGCTAGGCCCTTCTAAACCCTTCAAGGCCACAGCTTGGCCCCCATAGCAAACCCCACCCCCCAGGTCCCAGAGTGCAAGTTCCCCATATGAATTAATGACTTCTATATGAATTAGTAAAGCTTCTTAAGCATAAAGGAATGATCAACCAGATAAATGAGTGACTCCTCCAAAATAGCCTTGTAAATAGATGAATAGCAATCAAATGACCACATCATGAGTGAGCCATTCATTTGATGAGGGCGTGAAAAAACTCCTGACAGTTGTATCAGGGCCTCCCACCTGCGCACCCAGCTGTGGTTTGATGCCCTCACTGCACCGGCTGGGAAAGGGCTGTCCTCTGCCACGGGGCCATCTTTAATGTCCAGTACAAGTCGGTGTCTTTCAAATGCCCCAACCACATGAAAGTCGAGGACCTCCAGTCCAGAAGTGCCCCCAACCCTGATCTCCACTAAAGCTTACTCTGCTCCCCAGGCCTATGTGAACATGTCGCTGTTTGAGAATTTCACTTACGCGGGCATTGACGCTACAGCTGAGGAGGCCTGAGCTCCATTCCGCCGGAAGCTGGCTCTGCTGGCCAGAGCAAACCCATGCGCCAACCTGTGACTTCTGATCCCGTAGCCGCTGACCTGAGCCACCTCAGGAATTTTTTTAACTTAAGGAAGAAAAGAGGGGACCCAGGATGGGGTGTGCATAGGGGAGTTGGGTCCTCATCTTTTGCAGCTGCTCCCTGCATCCTGCACTTACTTGTCCCACGACCTTTCACACCCTTCCTTCTAGTTGAGCTGCTCCACATAAGTGCCCTCTTCTGCTGTTCCCCACACTCAAACCCTACTTCAGCTCCTCACCCAAACCAACACTCACACACTAACAAGCCCTGTTCAGCTACTCCCCACCCTGGCCTTGTAATCAGAACAAATAAATGTTCTGAGAAGTGCTCTTCAATGTCTACCTTCTACTGCTGGTCAATCTCTGGGAAAAGTTGAACTAAAGAGGGAGAAACTGAACTCTCCAGGAAAGAGATGCTGTCCCCAGTTACACTGTCTTCAGTTAGGGTTGGCTCTCCATGATGGGAGATGTTCTAGAAGACCCGTTTACATATAAAGTCCACCCCCACCCCTGCATCTCTGTGGCAATGAAAAACCCCGATTTTCCCCTGGTCTCTTCCCCACTCTCCAGCCTTCATCACCAGCAAGTGTCCCTGAGTCTCTCAGTAACTTCCCATTTAGGATCCTTTGCTCTTTCCAAACAGTCCATTGAGCATCAACCTCACCACCAGATTCTGGTGGGTCTGGAACCCCCCACTCCTCCTTTTGTCTCTAGACAGCCTTCCTGGGCTTGGCAGCCACCCACAGTCTGTGGGCCCCAAAGAAGGGAAGCAGAAGTCATCCCCAACTTCAGCCCATTGTGTGGGACTCTTGCTTTCCTCAGGGTCTCATAGTGTTCTGGGGGATGGTCCCTGTCCTGAAAGCTAGTCCCAGGTCACTATCCTACAGAGCCCTTCAGACTTGTCACCATGTCATCCTTTGGATTTGTCGCTGCTGGCCCCAGGTGGCACTCCCACTGGTCCTTAGGAAATAAAACCTGTCTTGCTTTTTTTTTTTTTTTTTTGGTGAATCAGATGAACTCAAAGAAGGCATTGGAAAATCAGATTCAGGAATCACTCAGACCTGTGTCCTTGTCCCTCTGGTCTCACTATCTGTGTGACCTTGGTCAAGTCACTTAACTTCTCTGAGCTTCTTTTTCTTTTCTGAAATGGAGTTATTGGGGAAATTGAGCTAAGAGCTACCTCAATGGTGTCAGCACAAAATAAGATGACACAGCACATTGAGGTTTATGTCCACACATACTATATACAAATGTAGGGAGTTGTGGGCAAGGATCATCATAATCAGTGTTCCAAAAAAAAGTTGAATGGTGGGGAGGGAGTGCTGAGGTTAAGAACAAGAAATTAACTGAGGCCATATAGTATAGGAGAGACAGGATTTGTTTGAATGAAATCTCATTTCAGATCTACTGCAGGATTTTTGCCAGGTCCAGGATGTGGGGGTTAAAAAGATTCCCCTGGTGGTGACTGAACCATAAACAAAGAGGCCCCTGTGGGCTGACAGAGATAAACAAATAACAAAATAGAGTGGTGTCACTGTAGAGAAGGAAGGGACCCGTGGAATCACAGGAAGGAGTTGGAGTCAGGAAAGATTTTCTGGAGGAAGTGACATTTTAATCTGAACTGTGAAGAGGCAGGAGCTCTCCAGAGGAAAAGACCCCTACCAAGGAAACAACACCCATGACATGTGTTTTCTTGAGGAGCTGCAAAAAGTTCCGTGTGGCTAGAACATAGGAAGAACATAGCTCTGTGAGAGTAGTGGAGTTGGGGCTAGCCCCTGCTGGGCCCTACAGGCAGCCTTAGGAGACTTTACCCCAAGGGCAGAGAGTAACCGCAGGAGCGCTGCGTGCAGGGGAGTGTCAAGGTCAGATCTGCATTTTTAAAAGACCATGGGACGACTGTGGAGGACCAATTGTAGAGGGACACAAGTGGAGAGGAGGTTTGCACCCATACTTTTTTTATAAAAAGAGGAACTGGACAAGTTCCTAGAAGAACAAGACTACCAAAATTATCTCAAGAAGAAAAAAGGCATATCTGGGTAGACGCAAAACAAGAGATTTGATTAATAATAATTAAACAGAAAAACATTCAGAGAAAAACTCCAGGCCCAGAAGCCTTCACTGGTGAATTCTACCAAAAATTTAGAAAAGAATTAATACCAGTTCTTCACAAACTTCCACAAAATGAAGAAGCGAGCGGAATTCTCAACTCTTTGTAGGAGACCAGTATTACCCCAAGACGCACAGTAAAGACATCACAAGAAAACTGCCGCCAGATGTGGATACAAACATTCTCAAGAAAATACTAGCAAACAGAATCCCCAACATATAAAAAGGATTATATACCAAAACCAAATGGGATTTATCCCAGGAATAAAAAGTTGGTGTGACATGATGTCCACAGAATAAAAAAATAATAATAATATGATCATATTAATAAACACAGAACAAGCATTTAACAAAGCCCAACATCCTTTCGTGATGCAAGAATAAAACAAAACTAAGAACAAAAAGATACTTCATCAACTGATATATGATATTCACAAAAATCAACACTGTATTTAATAGTGAAAGACTAGATGTCTTCCCCTAAGATTAGGAACAAGACAAAGATATCCGTTGTCCCCACAGTGAAATATACAACTGACCAATAAATACATGAAAAGATGTTCACCACGATTAGTCATCAGGAAAATACAAATGGCTATAATTAAAAAATCGGACAATAACAAGTTATGGCAAGGAGAAATCAGAACACTCATACACAACTGGTGGGAAGATAAAATTGTGCAACCTGCTTGGAGAACAGTCTGGCCATTCCTTAGACTATTAAACATAAAGTTCCCATAAGACCCAGCAATTTTCCCCCTAGTTTATATACCAAAGGGAAATGAAAACATGTGCACATAATAGTTTATAGAAAATTATTCATACTGGCCAAAAAAGTAGAAGTAACCCAAATACCTATCAATTGATGAATGAATCAACAAAATGTAGTTTATCTATACAATGAAATATTATTCAATCATTAAAGTAAATTACTGACACCAGGTATAACATGGATGAACCTTGAAAATACCATGATAAGTGAAAGAAACTAGTCACAAAAGACTACACATATTGCTTGTATTTCATTTATATGAAATGTCCAGAACGAGCAAATCCATAGAAATAGAAAGTAGTTCAGTGGTTACTTAGAGCTGGAAGGGAAAAGGGGGAATAGGAGGATAAGAGCTAAGAATTTCTCTTTGAGATGATAAAAATGATCTAAATTTGACTGTTTGCACATATCTGTGAATATACCAATATTCATTTAATTATACAGTTTAAATGGATAGATTGTATGGTTTGTGAATTATATCTCAATAAAGCCGTTTGAAAAAAGAATGAAGGCAAGCAGTTGAATGAGAGACTATTCCATTTGTGCAGGTAAGAAACAATGGTGTGAACAGGAAGAAATAATGAGGCGAAAGAATGAACTGGGGTTGGATATGGGAGTGGAAGGAAAGAGTCCAGGATTACTGCCAAGCTTCTGTTTAGATGACTGAGTTAATGGCAATGCCAGTCACTAAAAGAACAAAAACAGCTCACACTTACATGGTACTTAATTGCCAGGAGCTCTCCCAACATTTGCACCTATTAATTCCTTCAATCTTCAACAACCCTATTAAGTAGGTACCATTATTATCACCCCTATTTTACAAAGAGAAATCAGGTTCAGAGAGGGTAAGTAACTTAGCTAGTCTGATAGCTAGTGAAGGCAGAGCTGGACCTCAAACCAAGCCCTTCTGACTTCAGAGTCCCTCTCTTCGCCACAGTGCCACGTAGCTTCTCTGGCACTGTGGGACAGTGTGAGGTTGGGGTACAATACCATTTCCAAATCCAAAACAAGTACACTGATTACATGCTGCATGCCGGGTCCTGGTCTGAAGGCAGGCTCGAGGGCCCCCTCCCAAACAGAAGGTCCCCACGTTTCCACTCTGGGCCCAGAGCTCCTGGAGCCCCCTGTAAACAGTGCAGCAAAGTGCAGTATGGAGCACCCAGAGCGCTGCCTCCCCTGCCCCACACCCAGCTCACTCCAGTCCTCACTGTTTCACATTTTCGCAGAAGCTGGCCTGGGGTTGAAGCAAGAGACCAGTCCAGCAGCACAAACTTGTTTCCAGAGAAGTGGGAAGGGGAAGGGGAAAGGCCATGACACACCTCGCAAAGCCTCTTGAGGCAAGCGGCAGGGGCAGGCAAACCTGAGCACTTTACCCAAGGGGCCTCACTGCAGCTGTCCTGGTCCTGGCCGCAAAAAAAACGGAACTCCGCCCGTGGGCCCTGAGTCATTCCCCTCTCGGCCCTCAAGGAAAGGGTGATTTCCTGCAGGCCCTCTAGGCAGCTCAGACTCCTCCCCTGGGCCGTGCACCCTCTTATCTCCTGGGGCCCTGGCCCTCTCCCTCTCCTGGTGCGCAGGCCAACAAGAGTCCATCCAGAGTGGGCTGGTCCTCGTATTTCCTTAGCTGATCTTGGGTTCAGGGCTCAGAGAGAGCCCCCTGCTCTGAAAGGACAGAGAGCTGACCTAACAGGGACCCTGGCAACTCTCTTTCTGGGGGTCACTGCTGGACACCTACTGGTCCATTTTCACTCACCTGAGTCAAACCTCTCCCGATGCTTATTTTGAATCCAGCCTCATACTCTGAGAAACACTCGTGCCAGGCTCTTTGCCAAACATTAAATAAATGAATAAAGGGGAGGAAACAGTAGCCCCAGGCAGAGGTGTCTGTTTGGCGATTAAGAGAACAAGCTTTAGTGTTAAACAGACCTGAATTCAGTTCTCAGTTCTCTGCCCTCATAAAGCTCTGAAGGCCCGTGCTCCAGCGTCCAGAGCCAAGTCTTCGTCCAGGGATCATGTGGAGCGAGGAAAGGATTTTAAGCAGGGCAAGAATAAGAGCCAATCTAAACTTCAGAAAAAGCACTGTCAGCTATAGGAAAGGCAAACTTAAAACACCGACAAAGATGTAGGTTAAACAGAATGTTCTCCATGCTGCTAGCAGTCTAAAAGGAACCACCATTTTGGTAGGGAGACAGAACCCAAGTGCCTAGCACTGCCTGTCCTGGACTCTTAGACTGGAGAAAATTTGAGGAGGGGGGCAGGGGCACAGGGGTGGGCTCACGAGAACCAAATTCTCTTCCCAACTCTGCTTTGTGGTATCATCCAGGTCACTTGAAACTGGCCATGGAATTTACACCACAAAAAGCAGCAAATCCTAGAAAATAGGGCTTTCCCCTCCCCCCCAGAGAACAGTTTGCCAGCACACAGCTGCCTTAGCCAATCCTCTTTCAGCAACTCTTTGAGTTCTCTGAGCAACCGCTGCACAGGTAGGCCAGGGCTGCAACTTCAATCCCAATAGAAACACCTAAATTTGGCGACTTGGGTTTGACCATAAAGAGCTTACTGTATTGGGCCTCCCTGGTGGCACAACAGGTTAAGTCTCAGCACTATGAAGCTGAAAGCAGCCACTGCAGCATGAGTTTGATACCCAGACAGGGAGCTCACCCAAATGGCGCAGCAGACCTCTCCTGTCTCACCCACTGCTCTCCTCAGCAGTGTATTTCAGTCGGTCTGCCTGTTCTGCTCCCCACTCTGTCTCTGGTGAATCATCTCACCACCAAATCTCTGGTCTACACCCCAGATTGTATGCATAAATAAATCTTAAAAACAAAAAGAGCTTACTAGATTGGTAAGAAGACTTAGATTGGTAGGAAGACTTAAGTGTTCTCCTTTCTCCTAGCTCTATTCCAGTTCCTACTTGATATTCTAAAGAAGTAAAGAATGGGGAATGGCACCTCTTTCCAACTGTATGGAAGCAAAGAAAAATAGAAAAATGACAAGAACAGGACGTTGGACCTCCTTGCACTCAGGAGCAGAAAGCCCCCATCTCAACTCTCCGACAGTCATAGAGAGGTCCCCTATCTCGTGGACTCTTAACCACTGTTACACTGTCTCCTGGTAGAAGTCACAAAGACTTGGTAAGATTTGATGCAGGAGTGGAGGGGCAATGAAGATTTGTGGATAACTTTCAGATTTCTGGCTTAGACACCCAGACAGCCTATGGTGGGAGGCAGAACATAGGAAGAGAAGCTCCAAAAGGGTACATGGGACTTAGTGATAGTTCCATTTGGACCTTGGTGAGTTTTGCAGTGCCTGTGGAACAACAAATAGAGACATCGAAAAAGAAACTGGGAATTTGAAGATCAAGAGAGTGATAAAGTCTTGGGATTTGCTCATCTTTAAATAGAACTGAAGCCATGAGGTCAATATAAAGAGTGGAACAAGGGCACCTGGAAGTTGCAACATTTAAGAGAGAGAGCAAAGAAAGAAACTGGGCAGGAATGTTCTAGGAGGTAGGGAAAGACCAGAAGACTGTGAGACACACTGTTGAGTCCAAGGAAGGAAAAGAATATATCTTAAAGAACGGTTGAATATGGTAAGGATTAAGATAAGAGATCTGTTGAAGTTATAGCAAAATAGACAGTGTAGGAGATGAGATTTAAATAGGCAGGAACCAGATCTGGCAGAACCCTGCATGCCATTAGAAGGAATATGGGTTTTATTCTAAATGCAATAGGAGATCATCAGAGGGTTTTAAGCAGGGGAGTGAAAAAAAATCCAATTTGCATTTTTAGGCACCTCACCCCATTACGTGGAAGATGGCCTGAAGGAGTAAAGTGAGAGATTTAAGAAGATGCTGTAGTAACCCAGGCTTGGGCTAGGATGCGAGGAGTGGACGTAGTAAAAAGTTATGATTCACAGCACATTTTGAAAGAATATCTGGCAGGACTTGCTAGTGAATTGAATGTAGGGTAAGAAAAAGAGAGGATCAAGGAATACTGAGAGTATGGATTGGGTCAACTGAGTAGATGATGGTGCCATTTACAGAGGTGGGCAAGACAAATGGTTTAGGGATACAACCAGAGTCGAGAGTTTTATTCTGACCATCTTAAGTATTAGATGCCCACTAGATGCCCAAGTGGAGAAGCCAAGTAGGCAGTTGGAAATCCAAATCTGGAGCCTGGGGATAAGTCTCAGCTGCAGATATCAATTTTGAAGTCATCAGCACATACAGCATATTGAAGTCACAGGAACATTACAGCTGTATTTCCCATCTCATTTGACCTTCCCACCTCACCCAGGAGGCTGGGTGACCCTTGTTTGGGGGCCAGCAAAGGCATCCAAATTCACTACTGTTGGGCAGAAGTTGATACTTGTCACCTGAGAAATGGATAGGAATTGGACGACTTACAGAGACATGGTGCCAGAGAAGCTAAGACTCCACAGGAGGAATGAAGGATTTTATCTCCCTTCTTTCCCTCACCCACACTCCCATAATTCTTTTAGTAACATGATTTCCCAAGGATGAGACAAAGGTGATGTTGAGAACACTTCATCTGGAAAGTCAACAATGGGAGCCCCAGCTGGAATGGAAGGGGCCCAACAGGGGAGTTAATGTAATCTGCACTCCCTTCCCCTCCCCTGCAAGAGTCAAAATTCCTGAGGATTGGCATAAAAGCCACCCACATTACAGTTCAGGAGACCAGGACTTCAGATAATTGGAGTAACGCCCACTTTTTGCTGCAATGTGAAGATGAGCTTGAGCTCAGAATTGAGACCAACCATCCCTTGGCTCTGAGCCAACCACATAAAAGCATGGAAAGCCGGTGCTTCTTAAACTTTAATGTGTATTCAGATCATCTGGGGATTTCAGTAGAGAGCCAGTTATGTTTGAGGAGCTCTGGGGCAAGGCCAGATTCTGCATTTCTAAGGAACCCCCAGGTAAGGTTGCTGTTGGTCTACGGATCACGCTTAGAGTGGCAGAAGACTAAAGGTAGCTGGGGAGGCCACCTGCAACAGAGGGCATGTTTAGTTGTGGGGAGGTTGTGTTTATTCGTGCCCTGAGACCCAGGACCTATCAAAGTAGAAATTGCCATGTTGTCATGGCTGGAAGTCGGCAGTCAGGCCCTGGAGAAGGACATCTCCACTAGCATGGCGCCATTGTTAAGCACTTGGTTCTGAAGCTTGACCTCCTGAGCTTTACCCCTCAGTAGGTATTGTGATCTTGGGCAAATTTCTCTGCATCGAGGTTTCGTCATCTTTATGATAAAAACAAGACCATTGTGAGAACCAGCTGAGTCAAATAGATACGAAGTTCTTAACAAATGGCAGCACATGGTAAGGGCTCAGTAAATGTGGCTGTTCTTCTTGCTAATTCGCCCATCTATAATAGTTAACATAGATACCCGGAGAGGCTTGGTCAAAAATACAGAAACCCCATCTCCCTCCCTCAGAAAGGCCTGCCATCTCAATTTCCTCCTACCCTCTTGCCCAGTCCCACTCCCCTTCCCCTAGCCCCTGGCCCCAGTGTGGTCTGGACGGGCCCCACAGGGGCAGGGACAAGGACAGGACGTGGGGCTGTATCTGACAGGAACCTGAGGGGCTGGCCCGGGAGGGGATTGGGGCCCAGCTTCCTGAAGGGAGGATGGGCCAAGGCAGGCACACAGTGCCGGAGAAGATGCCCTCCTGGGCCCTCTTGGTGGTCACCTCCTGCCTCCTCCTGGTCACCTCCTGCCTCCTCCTGGCCCCCCCAAATCTGGCACAAGTCACCAGCCAAGGTGAGGTGTATGGAGGGTGGAGATCACCTAGACCCAGAAAAAGGGAGCCCTGGGAGGGTGCAAGGTAGGAGGTTCCCACTGGTCCCCTACACTTGCCCATAAACATGTCTGGGAGGACCCACAGCTCCACTCACCAGCTGTTCCTCAGATGCCTCCTTGCTGGCCTCGGACTCAGAGCCCCTCAACTGTTTCTCTCGAACATTCGAGGACCTCACCTGCTTCTGGGAGGAGGAAGAGGCAGCACCCAATGGGACATACCAGCTGCTCTATGCCTACCCAGGGTACGTGCTAGGCTGCACCCCACTCTCCTGTATGCGTTCTGCGCTCGCCTCAGCTGCGTCCCCTCTGCTCACCTCTCTCAGGCCCCATCTGAGGGCTACTCCGACTCCATGTCCTTAGCAGCCATTTCACAAACAGATGTATTTTGGGCATAGGTAGGCCCAGCCCAAACCCTTACTTACACCCTAATCCCACCTATCCCAGGTACTGAGAAGGAAAAGCGTGGACATAGAAGTTGTGCTTGGGCCCAGCCTGGGCAAGGTGGCCGTGTAGGTGGGACGGACATCTCCTGTGCCCGCAGGGAGAAGCCCCGTGCTTGCCCCTTGAGTTCCCAGAGTGTGCTCCCCTTTGGAATCCGATACACGTGCCAGCTTCTGGCCCAGGATGAAGTACGCCTTTTCTTTCCATTGCACCTCTGGGTGAAGAATGTGTTTCTGAACCAGACTCTGACCCAGCGGGTGCTGTTCGTGGACAATGTGGGTAAGAACCCTCCTCCTGTCGCCCTGGTCCCTCTATCTGCAACTCTAGCTCAGCTCCTAGAATCGCTCTGGTCTGTGCTCTTTCTGTACAACATGCATGGCCTCCTCCATGCATGACCCCCCAGAGGCAGCTTAAGACCCCCTGACCATTCCCCATGCCTTGCCATCCAGAGCTAGATTTCATTTCACACCAGAGATGCTCTGCTGCTCTCATCATAAGTCTGTTCATTCACTCACCTGCTCAACAGTTATAGGTCACCTAACTAGGTGCCAGACACTGTACTAAGTGACAAGGGGACCGATATGAAAAGCGCTCCCTGCTCTTGAGGAACACTTGGTTTAACAAGCCTGCATGAGGCCACTGTTCTTGTGAGGAAAGGACAGAATAAGGAGCCTCCCTGCCCTGCCCTGCAAGGCATCATGGGCTCTTAGAACGCAGGGGCCGCCCCTGCAGACAGCCTCTAGGACCCCTCTCTACAGTCCATGGGTTGAACCATACCCTGCAGTATTTGGAGTTCTCATGTGCCCTGTTCCACCCCCAGGCCTGCCAGCTCCCCCCAGTATCATCAAGGCCATAGGTGGGAGCCAGCCAGGGGAACTTCAGATCGGCTGGGAGGCCCCAGCTCCTGAAATCAGTGATTTCTTGAGGCACGAACTGCGCTACAGCCCCAAGGATCCCGGGAATTCCCCGGGTCCCACAGTCGTGCAGCTGCTGTCAACAGAAACCTGCTGCCCAGCTCCGCGGAGACCAAACCCGGCCCCAGCCTTGGACCAGTCTCCCTGTGCTCCGCACATGATGTCCCAACAGGAAGGACCAGAGCTGACCTCCCCAACTAGAGAAGTATTCTGGCCTTCTCCCACTCCACCTCCTACTTCCTACTCCCAATTTTCCCCAGGCAAGAACAGGGATACTTTGGGGATTCCAGACTGGATTGGGTTTGGGGTGATGGTGTAAGCTCTGATTGGCCTTCTAGAGTCAGTCATGTCAGTCGATGGAGTTTCCATGTGGAGTCATTCATACCAACAAAGAGTTTCAGGCTTTGAAATTAATGGAGATTTCCCTTAAAAGCTCTGACCAAAAGCTGAAACCCAACAACTAGGCCCCAGTTTGTGTGCACGTCTGTGCAGAGGTACAGCGCACTCTCCACAGGCATGCCGCGGGGCTTCAAATAAAAAAGATAGAAGCTATTGGCTGGGAGGCTGACCTAGATTCTGAGGCTGGGATTCTTCTCCTGAGGCTCCATCTCTGACAATGAAGGGTGGAAGCTGCCTCATTTCGGGGCTCCAGCCTGGTAACTCCTACTGGCTCCAGCTGCGCAGCCAACCTGATGGGGTCTCCCTTCATGGCTCCTGGGGGTCCTGGTCCCTCCCTGTGACCGTGGACCTGCCTAGGGATGCAGGTGAGTCAACAAAGGAATGGGGGGATGGAAAAGAGGTAGAAATAATCTCTTCTAGGGAGGCCTGGGCTGCACATGGAAGCTTCTTCCTTGTGACGTCAAACTTGCCACTAAACAAAGTGACCTGTGTTCAGGGAGGGAAGAATGGGAGTAAATGTTCCAACTGGTGTGTGTAAAGACGATGCAGATACCCTATAGAGTAGCACACACAGGCCCTGATGAGACTTCCTTCTTTGACCTCAGTGGAAATTGGACTTCAGTGCTTTACCTTGGACCTGAAGAATGTTACCTGCCAGTGGCAGCAACAGGACCAAGCTCGGTCCCAAGGCTTCTTCTACCACAGCAGAGCACAGTGCTGCCCCACCCACAGGTGAGATTTAAACTGATGACTATGCTTGAGAGACAGAATTTTGCAAGAAAAAATGTTTTGTATCAAAACTAAATGGCCTCATGGTCTCATCCTCCAATGGGTATTTTATCCTCTCAGCCTCCCTGTTTCCACTGGGCAGGCCTGGGCTTAGTTCAGCCTTAATCATATTACCTGGACCAGTGCAACAGCCCATAGTCTCATTCCCCTCTAATTTGTCCCTGTCAAGTTTGTCCCCTCTAATTTGCTGCTGACAGAGCAATCTTTGTTAAACTCCCTCTTTGTATGAACTTTCCCAACTCAAGTATTTACTGCAACTCTCCACTATCCATCAAATCCAATCAAAATTTCATCTGGACTTCTAGAATTGTCACCAAATACCTCGCTGGTCTGTCACCCCTATATCCTACCTATAGCCAAGTCTTCCTGATGTAACCTATTAAATATTTCTACGTAGAATCTTTCCACATATATTTGTCACGCCCACTACCCTAGCACAGGACATCATCATCTCTCACTTGTACTAGTGAGAAGACCTACTGACTCTTGACTCTTCCAGATCATTCTCCACATAGGCACTGGAGTGATCTTTTAAAAATGCAAATGGAACATCACACTCCTTGCTTAAAATTCTTCAATAGGTTGGTGGTTGGAGAGCTATGAGGACCAGACCTAAGGGGAGAAATCTTGTAGTGCCGAAATTTTAACAAAGATGTAAGACAATGGTAATTCGTTAATAAAAAATAAATACATATATTTTTAATTTCAGTAGCTACCCATTGTTCTTACAATAAAGAAAAGAACTCCATCAAAAGCCTCAGTGTATGCCTAAGCCTTTAGCTTCATCTTATACTATATGCCTTTTGCTCTCGGTGTCCCAGCACCAACTTTGTGCCCCTCTAGATTCCCTCCTGCCTCTGGGTCTTTGCACGAGCTGTGTACTCAGCACACCTGTCTTTACTTAACTTTTACTTACCCTTCAGATTTCAACTCAAATGGCACTTCCTCATGGAAACCTCCCCTCGCCCTCCCTGGATCCAACAGCACTCTCATACACCCTTGCTGGACCATGTGCCTCTCCCTTAGTGCTTATGATCATCATTATGATTTTACACTGATATTTTATATGATCACTTCAATGGTAATAAAGTTCTTGGAACTCCCATTGAGAGAGGCTGATATTGACTATGATGCATGAGGGAAAATCAGTGTCTGTTTTCACTCACCAATATATCCTCACCCACCACAGTGCATGGAACATGATAGGTGCTCAGTTAAAACAAAAAAGAAAACAAAACAAATTGCTGAATGAATGAATGATGGAAAACCACTATTAACTGTTTTAATGGATCCTTCCAGTTGTTCTATGTATTTACATATCTATACATGATATTTAATGTTTAACATAAATTGGATCACATTATATATTTTTTTACTTAAAAATGTCTTGGAGGTCATTACAAAAAGACATAACTCATTCTTTTTAATAACTGCGCAGATTTCCATAGTAAAATGTCCATAGAGATGGCATATGGATTAAAGAGTGGCAAAACTGAAGCCGCCATGTCCTCTACCAAAACCTGCTCCTCTTATTGCCCCCCTACCCTCCTGTCAATTCAGTTTTCCAAGCCCGAAACATGTAAATCACTCTGGACTTGCACCATTCCGATACGCTTGAGGTCCAATCAGAAATATTCCTATCATTTGCCCATCTTTAGTAGTTCTTGAATGCATCTATCCTCAATACCACAACCCTATTTTCAGACCTTCATCACTTTGCACATGGAAAACCGTAACAGAGTCCTAAGGATTTCTGTTTCTAGTCCACCCTACAGATCCTTCCACAAAAGCTGTTACAGTGATGTTCCTTAAGTACAAAGCTAATTACGACAATTCTCTGCTTAATATCCTTAAGTCTCTCCATAATTATTACAAAGCTAAGTTCAGGCTTTTTAGCAGGGCCACAGGCCATCCATGGCATGCTCTACCCTCTCACACTTACCATTCCACCAGGCCCTTTATGCTAGAAGCATTCTGCACCACTCAGAATTTCCCCCAAAGCGCCCTATCTCTTATCTGTGCACAAGCATGTGCCTGGGGCGCCTGCTTGTCCCCTTTGTCTGTTCTATTTACAGCCCAAGACTCAGCCTAAGCACTGCCTCCCCTGATCTTGCCGGTCTGGGTTAGGTGACCCTCCTTGACACTCCCAACCTGCCATTGCACATCCTAGAAAAGTACCATTTATTTGTTTTTCTCTCTTTTCCACCGAAATGAGACCTCATCAAAGATTATTTTTCTATGTACTTAGCCTAGCACAGTGACTGGCACACAGTATCAATTATTTGTTGAATAAATGAATAAATGTATAAATACAAAAGATGACTAACAATTTTAGTAACAGCAAATCACTTACAGGTTATAATCAGGAAGGAGACATGATTCATTTGTTCAATAAATAATTATGGAGGGTGACTATGTACCAGGCACCGGGGGTAGAGTGACAAATAAAACAGAAAAGGTTCCGGCATTTGTGGGGCTCAAGGTTTAGTGAGGGAGAGGAGAGTCAAGCAAGTAAAGAAACAAAGGAGGGGGCCTCCCTGTGGCCCAGGGTTTCAGTTTCAGCACTATCACACCTAAGGCCTGAGTTCTATTCCTGGCCAGGGAGCTAACCCATATATGGCGCAGCAGACCTCTCCTATCTCGCCCGGTGCTCCCCTCAGCAATGTACTTCAGTCAATCTGCCCATTCTGCTCCCCACTCTGTCTCTGGTAAATCCTCTCACTCCCACACCCCTGGTCTACACCCCAGCTCTTCTGTGCAAAAAGTAAATTTTTTTTTAAAAAATAAAGGAATATGGTTATATGATAGAGATTAAGTGGAAGGATGGGGGAGGGGGTGCTAATGTAGACTTTGCAGCAAGGGAAAGCCTCACCAGGGAGGTGACAGGTAAGCTGAGACCAAAGTGACAAGGGAAAGTGAGACATGTGAAGATCTAGAGTCAGAGCAATCTAGGGCAAAGGCGAAGTGCAAAGACTGCATTCAGCTTTTTTGTGGCACAGAAAGAAGGTAAAGGGTAGTGAACCATTACGAGAATCACAGATGAGAACGGTGCTGTAGGTCCTGGAATGGAGTTTGGATTTTATTCCCAGTGCAATGGGGAGTCACTGAAGGTTTTGTTTTTGTTTTTGTTTTAAGATTTATTTATTTATGCATACAAGCTGGGGTACAGGCCAGAGGCGTGGGGCGGCGAGAGGGTTCACCAGAGACAGAGTGGGGAGCAGAACAGTCAGACTGGCAGAAATACATTGCTGAGGGGAGCAGCGGGCAAGGCAGGAGAGGTCTGCCATGCCATGTGGGAATCTCCCCTGCCGGGCGTCGAATTCATCACTGCCCACAGCTCCACAGCGCAGCGCTTAACTGCTGCGCCACCAGGGAGGCCCCTGGTTTTTAGCAGAAGAATGACATCATATAATTTATACTTTTAAAAGATGTGTTTCTCCGTGAAATTATAAAGAATAGAAGCAGAATCACCCGTTAGGAATTTGCCTTAATCCAGGCAAAAATAAGGGTGGTTCAATCTAATGTGGCAATGATAAAGACCAAAATGAATGGACAGATTTTTCATAGGTGCTGAACATTATCAGATCAACATTTTGGAAGCAAATTCTAGTAGCCATATGGAGAACAAATTGAAGGGAGTTGCAAGAATGGAGGCAGAAAAGCAAGTTAGGAAGCTGCTGTAATAATCTAATAGCAACACAGCACACAGAGGTGACTAAGAGGCCTGTTGTAAGAGAACAGATTAAAAACATAAGGATGTTTTCCTTCACAAAGAGGAAGGCTCTCTGATGTTTGAGACAATGCCGTGAAGTAGGTATTATTAACCCATATTACCCATAACCCATATAACCCATAACCCAAATGAAGAAACTGGAGCAGAAATCAATCAAGCAATGTGCCCCAAAACCAAGACCTTAACCAAGCCCATGTCATTTTCATATATCACGCTTTCATGTATCATTTCATTAAGGGGAAGGGGGTGGACACCAAAGCAAACTTCAGAAAACAAAACATATGGCATGAAGACAAAGAAAGCCCGGAGGTCCACCCAAAGGAGGTGTTAGATTATAATCCATGCGGGCCGTTGCTCCTGTGGGATGGGGAATATAGGACTAGCCTCTGGGGCAGGTCTGATTCAATGATTTTATGGGGTTGATTCTTAGGGACCCCATCTGGCAGAAGTGTGAAGAGGAGGCGATAACACATACACAATTACAGCCCTCCCAGTTCTCCTGCTGCCACTTCAAGTCACAAAATGACAGTGTTATTCACATCCTGGTGGAGGTGACCACACTGCAGGGTGCTGTCCACAGCTACCTGGGCTCCCCTTTCTGGATCCACCAGGCTGGTAAGAACTTTCTTCCCTTCTCCTCTGACAGTTTCTGCCCCGACCATAACTGGTCCCATGACCAGGATCACTGACTCTGACACCCCTGACCCATGGGCCCTGGTAGCATGATACCCCATGCTGTTCCCTGCTGTCCCTGCAGTGCGAGTCCCCACTCCCAACCTGCACTGGAAGGAGGTTTCCAGCGGGCAGCTGGCTTTGGAGTGGCAACACCCCTCATCTTGGGCAGCCCAAGAGACCTGCTATCAGCTTCGCTACACAGGAGAAGGACATCATGACTGGAAGGTACAAGTCAAGGAACAAATGCCCACTGCCCTCACTACGCAGGGTATTCTGAGTCTCACCATGTCTCTTACCAGGAGGGAAGGTGTCCATGTACCACCCATGCCTGGGCTTGTCTAGGTTTATGTGATTCAACTGGTATTTTAATCCCTCTTTGGCATCTGACACTGGTGACTGTTTTCACTGAAAGTGTCCTCCCATTTGTCTGTGGGAGATCAGTCTCTCCTGATTCTCATCCTTGGACTGAAACTTCCACCCTCCTTTCCCACCTTTTGGTAATAGACTGAGATTCCCAGAGTCCAATCCCAGGCACTTTGCGCCTCTAGATAAATACATATTCGCCCTGATGAGTTCTTCAGCTCCATAGTTTTAACTAAAAACTGACAATTCCAAACTTCCCCCGAGGGAAAGGAACTTTTATACCATAGGCAAACTCTCTAAACTTCTGAAGTCTCAGTTTGCTTACTGGTGAAATGTGAATAAAGCTATCTACCCTATGGAATTATAGTAAACATTAAATACATAAATATTGAACATGTTGCCAGGCATATAAAAGATACTCCATATATATTAGTTAAAAGTTAGTTTCTTTCTCTACCTTTAGTCTCCTTTAGCAACTAAACAGTCAGCTCTACCTAAAAGCTCCCCCCCAGCATTTCAGCTCAATATATCCAATGCTGAACTCATCTTTCTCCCCAAATTTATTCCACTTTTATTGAACTATATAAAGTACACAGATCCTGACTATACAACCATATAACCATTATCTATAATGGTTCAAGATATAGATTATTTCTAGACCCCTGGAAGCTCTTCATGCCTCCAACACCCTCCTCCCAAAGGTAACCACTGTTCTGACATCACCACTGCTAAATTTGGGCTTTTGTTGAACTTTATAGAGAGGAGTCATACCAGTAGATCTTCCTCAAACTTTCTTTTCCTCTGTCCCCTGTTTCTGAGAACAGCACCATTACTTACCCAGTTACCCAAGCTTGGAATCATCCTCACTCTTCTTCCTTTTTCCTTGTCTCTTACCTCTTTTTATCAACAAATAAGTCAAGTTTATCGTACTAACAGCCCACAAATCCCTACTCCATTGCTTTCGTCTACTCTTTCAGCATTCAGCCTGCCCATCCATGCTCTCTCCACAAAACCACCCTGTAACTCCAACCGAGCAACTCATGCCTGAAATGCTTTGTGCTCCAGTTGTGTCTCATTTGCAATCATTGTAGCACTAATTACCTGTCATTATTGTTTGGATGTCTTCATGAGACATGTGAGAGACCATGTCTCTCTTCCACTAATACTTGGCATATCACAAGCCACTTATAAATATTTGCTAAATGATTAATAAAGTCTCCCTGCTCCAACACACGATACCTATCCCTTCTGCTTTAAATCTGTCCTTGTACTCTCAGAGCCTGGCATAATGCTGGCATCCTCTGTTGAATGCGTGTTGTTTGTGGCATAGTTTATGTGCCCCACCTGGAGTGCTGGTGTACTCTCCTGCCAGGATCCCCATGTCTCCTGGTCAGCGTGTGTGCACCAGGATCTCTGTCGGAGCGGAGCGTGTGTGTCTGTCAGGAGTGGATCTCTGTGCAGATGAGGTCTGCGTGTCAGTGTGTGCCCGGCGCGTTTCTCTCGGGCTGGGTGTGCCTCGGGCACGGTGAGGTGGTGGTCAGGAAGAGGCTGTCTGCGGGGTGTTCCTTGCAAGCTCGCGCCCAGGAGGCATGTTTTGGTCCGCGGGGTTGGTGGCTCGGAGTGCGGGTGGAGAGTAGGGAGAGGAAACGGCGGGGCGGGGGAATCACCGGGAATTCAAAGCAGTAGGAGTTTAGTCAAACAGATGCTAGGCTGTCAAAGTCCGGGCCGCTGGTCTACCGGTTCCCGGAGCCTGACCCACCATCCGCTCGCTGGTCCTCTGCTCAGGTGCTGGAGCCGCCCCTGGGGGCCCAGGGAGAGACCCTGGAGCTCCGCCCGCGCTCTCGCTACCATCTACAGCTGCGCGCCAGGCTCCACGGCCCCACCTACCAAGGTCCCTGGAGCGCCTGGTCCGACCCAGTGAGGGTGGAGACCGCCTCCGAGACCGGTGAGAGCCCAGCCCGGGAAAGGCTGGCTGCAAAGGAGTGGGTGGAAGGGTGCAGCGGGGGGCGGAGCTCCGACCGCGCCCGTGTGTGCGGCTGCGCAGACCTTTGAGACGCCCGGAGCGGTGAGGGGCGGGGCCGGTGAGGGACTCCGGCCAAAGCGGCGAGGACCTGACTTCTTTTACTTCGGTAGCCTGGATCTCCTTGGTGACCGCTCTGCTGCTGGTGCTGGGCCTCAGCGCCCTCCTGGGCCTGCTGCTCCTGAGGTGGCAGTTTCCTGCGTACTACAGGTACCGTCCCGGTCAAGCGGGAGACGGTCCATGGTGGGGTGGAACAGAGATAGCTAAATGAGTATCCTGGGGTCTCTGTGACACCCCCTCCCTGGACAACCTCATGTCAACCAGCTGCTTCCTGTATGTTTCCCTTGGGAGTCCACCGCCTCCTTACCCTCGCACATGCCCTCTGTTCTGGACACCTCAAACAGCCCCACCTCCTGACTCCTCACCTTAGGGGTGATTACTCTCCACCGCTCACCCAAACCAGACCGATTAGGCACCTCCCTCCCCCTTGGCCAGTCTGGTCTGATCTGGTCATTTCACCTCCCAAACCTTGCTCAAACAATGGCCCTCTTTCTCTAGCCCTCCAAACACTACCTGACTCAAGAAAACAGCCTCTTCTTTCCGATCTAGCTTCCCGCAGCCACCAGAATAATCTATCTGAAATGCACACATGAGCTTATCATTCCCCCTTCTTAAATCTCAAAGCTTCCCAAGACAGAGTCCAGATTCTAGAATGGCAAAGTCAGACTTGGCAAAACCTGGCCCCTGCCTGCTTTTCCTGCCAACACATCTGCCTTGCCAAACTGGTGACTTCTTCCACAATCAGGCAGTTTTACTTCTCAGTGCCTTTGCATAAATGTCCCTTCTGCCAAGAATATCCTCCCTGGGTGACTACTACCCATTTATTTTTAAATAACTAACTGTCTTCACCAACTGCTAGGAATGTTTCCTAACCCTCGCCTACTGGCTGCTCTCTTTGTGCCCAGTACAGACTTCATAATACCAGTAGCACTTGACTGCGTTTCTTTCTATGTATGTCTTCCCTATACTTTATTTGGTCACCTTTAAATCCTCAGCACAGTGCCTGACAAATAGCAGGCCCTTAAATAAATGTCATTAATGAGTACACATTTATATAGAAGACTAGGCTGAGGAGAAATGTTTCTGGAAGTTACAAAGAATAGCATCCACACCGCCTCAGTTCTTCAATGGCAACATCTCTTGATTCTCAGACTCAGCTCCCATATATCCTTCAACATATGTTCCTCTGAACTTTTAACCCACTCATCTGTATGAGCAGAATGGAATGTAAACTCATGCAAGTAGCCAGACCCAACAAAAAAGTTGGGGGGATTATGTTGGAATGGGAAGGGGTGCTGCTGAGCCAGGCATATTCAGCTCCTTTTCCCCCAGTTTAGGAATGCGTCATTCCTTCTTTTCTGGAGAAATATGAGTGAGGTCATTGAAGAGGCCCCAAGCGTCATTCAGCTAAAGTCTTTCTATGGGGAAATATGAGCCTAAAGAATTGGAGGTGCCCCAACGTGCCTTAATCCATATGCTTTCTAGAGCGGCCTCTCTCCTCAGTAACAGTATTAAGCCCCACTCATTCTCTTCTTTCATTCATTCATTTATTCCGCTAATTTCTTGAACACCTACCATAAGCCAGACACTGCTCTACATCCTGGAGCTACAGGAGTAAGCAAATAGACAAACCCTTGGCTTTCATGGAGCTTACATTCTAGTGGGATAAAACAGAAAAAAACAGTGTAATAAATAGTATAGAAAAGTACAATAAATATACAGTAAATCGAGTATTATTTTTAAAAAGCATAATAAGGCAGAGGAGACAGTGATGGGGAAGTGAGAAGGTACTATTTAGACTATTTAGAGGTCATGATTTTAGACAAATGTCAGGATAATATTTGAGAAGAAACCTAAATGAAAAATGGGAACAAACTGAAAATTCCAGGCAGAAAGAACAGAAAATACAAGGGCCCTGAAGCAGTAGTGTTTGAGGACAATCTATACCAGCCTGTTTGGAGCCTCCTCATCACTGACTTCCCTCCCCCACTTAAGCTTTCCTTTTCACCCATACTGTCTACCTTATTTTATTCCCTTGACTACACTCTTAATTCTCTATGACTACTCCCCACCTGACTGCCTCTTCATCCTCCATCCCAGTGCTCTACTCCTCCCTCGTAGCTCACTTCTCTGACTGGGTCTCCTCTTCCTTCTCCCCAAGGAGCCTGAGGCATGCCCTGTGGCCCTCACTTCCAGACCTGCACCGGGTCCTAGGCCAGTACCTTAGGGATACTGCAACCCTGAGTTCGGTGAGTGCATTCTCCTTCCCACTCCCCACCACCAGTCCTACCTGGAGTTGCATCCTAGCCCCTCAACACAACTTTTCCAAGATCTTTGCCCACCAGCATACCTTCCCAACATACCTTCCCTGGGTCCAAACCCCAGCCAGACTCTTCTTCCTACACAATCGAGGTCCTTCTCCCATAGGATTTGCTCTAATCCAGACCCCTCTTCCCCCAGCTCTCCCAGCCCAAGGCTGCAGCCTCAGATGTCTGTGAGGAAGTGGAACCCAGCCTCCTTGAAATCCTACCTAAGTCCAGAGAGAAGACCTCCTTGCCTCTGTGTTCCTCCTCAGCCCAGAGGGACTACCGAGGATTGCAGCCTTCTTGCTTGGGGACCATGCCCCTGACTGTGTGCCCACTCATGGTTGAGTCTGGGTCCTACTGCACCACTCACATTGCTAACCATTCCTACTTACCATTAAGCTGTTGGCAGGCTCCTCACCCCCAGTACCCTGGACAGATCCAAACCCTCTAGTCCTCTCTTCCAAACCTCCCTACCCAGCCCACCCCCGACAACACAAGCATCTTAGACCTCATTTCCATCCCCTCACTTCCATACTCTCCTAATTGGGCTTCATAACACTGAGCTTTCAGGCCTGCTGCTGACAGCTGTCCAAGTCCTTCTCTGCTTCGGAAAGGGTCATTTGACTAAGTTCCTCTAACGTTTACCTTCTTTCTCTGTCCTCTTTATTGCCAAACTCCTTCAAAAAAAAGTCTCCACTTTCCCATTTCTCATTTGCTTTTCAAACTAATTAGTTCCCCTGCTACCATGTGGCTCATGGTAAGGTTCACCGCAAGCCTCCTAATTGCCAGATCCAGTAGGATGTTGATAAACTGGATCTTGTTAACCCTCAATTTATTTGATCTCTTGGTGGCATTTGTCATGGTCACTGTTCATTTCTCCTTTAAATTCTTTCCTACCTTGGCTTGTATGACATCACCCTCTCTCCTGGTTCTGCTCCTGCCTTTCTGAGTATGTGAGTTAAGAGTATAAACTGTGGTGTCAGAACTGGGTTCAATTCTTATCTTTCCCACTTGCTCCATGAGCAACTTTGAACAAATAATTTAGTCTTTGACCCTTAGTTTCCTCATCTATAAACTGGGGGTAATAATGGAACCCCATACAATTGTGAAAAGGATTAAGTTAGATCATCTAAGTAAAGCACAGTACCTAAGATATAGTGTTTAATGTATCTAAATTACTGTAACCATTCCTTCCTAATTTTTTATTCTAGCATCTGTCCACCCCATAATTATTGCGTCTCCTAAAGAGTCTTTGTTTTTCGTTTTTTTTTTTTTTGCTTCTTACTATTTATTTATGACAAATATTCCACATCCATGACTGTCTCCATCAGAAGTTCTCAGACACGATGCCGCCCATCTTGGCCAGACAGTGAGTGGTGTCCTTGGGCTTGCCCACCCTGCCAATGGCCCCACAGATGGTGTACATTTTAAACTGGCCCTTGAACCTGCCAGTCACCTTGTTAACCTCGACCACGTTCATCTGAATGGACGCATGGTCCTTGGTGCTGCTGATGCAGTTGCTGGGGAGCATTTCTCCGGCAGGTACAGGCCCACTCACCAGCGCAGTTCTGTATGGTGAGGTCGTGCCTGGTGCCTCCATGCTCAGCGCAAGCGTGAGTGTAGAGGGGAAGCACAGCGCCCAAGCAGCCATGTGAGAGTCCACCCTTATCAGTCTCCAATCCCATCCATTTGCGTGGCCTTCACTATGTGCTGACTCCAAAGTTCTTAGCTCCAGCCCAGACCCCTCCTACAGCACCTGTAATGCCTATGTAAGTAACTGTTTACAAGTGTTTTCTGCTACTAGATTGTAAGCTCCTGGAGGGCAAAGGCCATGATTTATTTGTCCCCATACCCCAGCCAGCACCTAGAGTAGTGTTTGATGCACGATAGCATGCATTCAATAAACATTTTCTAAATGAATGGAATCTTCCTGTATTCTGCCACTGCAACCTATGCTGACTCCCTCATCTTCTCAGTCATTCATAGCAGTAGTAAATGTATGTGCTTATGCCATTCTGGTTATGGGTTTCCTTGACCCGTTCATTTCTCTTTGCAGAAACAGATGGCACGTTCAAAGAGGGTAACTTGATAAGAGTTTAATAAAGGTCATATTTATAAAGATGAGGCAGGATTTAAGAAAAGTACTCCAGGGCTAACAACACCCGGGAGTTGATCCCACCCCTAGGCATCAAAAAGAGTGGTTACTCAATCTGGAGACAGTAGCCCTAAGAGAGGACTTACTGGCAGGAGCCGGCCATTGGTAGAGAGATACAGCAAATCTGTGGGATGTAGGGATGGGGGTGGAGAAATAAATCATTCAAACTCACCCTCCTTCCACTCTCTGATCTTCTTTATATTATCTTGCTAACACTGCTATAAGAAGTTATCACAAACTTGGTGGTTTAAAAAACAAATACTTTTTGGTCTCACAGTTCTGGAGGTTAGAAGTTCAAGGTGTCAGTCAGGGAGCAGCATTAGTTCCTTCTGAAACCTGTGAGGAAGAATCTGTTCCATGCCTTTCCCCAATTTCTGGTATTTACTGGAAATCTTCATTGTTCCTTAACTTGTAAATCTCTCTTGGGTATTTGTCACATTGCATTCTCCCTGAATCTGTCCAAATTTCTCACCACCCATATTAGACACCAGCCATATTAGATTATAGTCCAATGACTTCATCTTGACGTATTACATCTGCAGTGACCCTGTTTCCCAACATGGTCACACTTGGAAGTTCTGGTGTTAGGAATCCAGCATAAGCATTTTGTGGGGGACACAATTCAACTCATGATACCCTCCCATTCCTTATTCCTGACCACTTTTACTTCCTAAATTCCATCTCTTCTCCATCTTCACTGAGTTATTACTGCAGCCTTCTACTATCTCTGCCTCTGGTCTCTCCTTAAATCCATCCTGTATGTTGCCTCCAGATTGATTTTCCTATTCATCTTACTCCTTACCTCTAAGTCTTTAGCTTGACTCTTCAGAATCTGAACTTTTTCTTTTCCTTTATTTCCCTACATGAGGATTAAAATTGTTAACACAATGATGTCAAGCACACAGTAAATAGTCAGTGTTTACTGAGCTATTCTTATAATTATCACAGCTGTTTCATCATCTAGAAATCACCTATATTTTATTCCTTCCATGCCTTTTGCTTTACTAAATTCAAGTCTAGTCAACTCCCACTTCTGGTGGGAGTTTCTCCCATCTAACCAGTTCCTTGCTCTCTGTCTCTAAAGCCTTCTGTCCAATCTAAGTAAAAGTGATCTTTCTTTCTTAGATTGGAAAAGCTCTCTGTATATTCTCTCCATTTCTTCCTAGGGAAGGTACATAGTTTCCTTGTAAGCTAACCCCTTTCAGCTCCCCAGCTCTTTGGTCTTCACAGTCAAGCGTGCATAGGCCTCTTTGTGTTGGTGTTTCCTCAAGCTCTAAACACTACCCTTTTCACTCCCAAGTCTCCCACTCTTCTTCCTGCAACCTCTTTCAAATGGAACCTGAGTGCCCACTCTCTGGTCTTGCTATCTCCAAGGTCACTGATGATTTTTCAATGGCCAAACATGACCTTTTCTGTCATCATTCTGCTTGACCACTTTGCATTATATTAGAACTCACCCCACTTCATGTCAGTATAGCCTCCATTGGCTTCTTTCATTCCTCTGGTTACAATGCACAAAATCCTTGAGGCTGTACACTTATTTACTCTATCCTTTTTTGTGGGATCCCCAGCCCCCACCCTTTGTTCCTGGGATGTAGTTTGGCACCAAGTTCTCCGTGAAGCTAGAATATAGTGTCAGGCAAGGGGCCTCTCCCAGGACAAAAGTCTTGGATTGAGGATATCTGCTGAAAACAGCAGGAGACATTATGCCCAGATTAGCATAACCAGCTAGACTACTTCAATAGGAAGTTAAGTGTAAATACAATTAGTGATAGGATGCTTTGAGGAGTAACAGCTGTGGCTCCCGCCCCAAGTGAGACTGGGCCAGAAGGGCCGCCATTTCTCCAGAGATGTGAGCCTTGAGGCTGCATCTCCAGAGAGGTGGTCCCGCTAGGTGACCACTCTCATTCGCTCACTACTTGGACTCTTGAGTCATTTATTTCTCCGCCCAGTGCTGCTTCCAATGTTGCCATCCCTCAAGGGGACACTTTTTCTCTACAGTTACCCTTACTCCAAAAAATGCAAATTGCCAGTCATACCCTCAGATATGGTTTTGTAAGCCCCTTCCCTATATGAAAAACCTCACTGATGTCACAACACCTGGCAGTTAAAATTCAAATTCCATAGTTTAACATTTAAGGCCCTTACCAACGTGACTCTAGACTGTCTTTTCAGTGTTATTTGAGGTTCACGGGCTCCACATTTCCAACCTCAGGACATTCAACTCGTTTTCTAAAGTGATTGGAAATAGAGAACATGATTTCTTCAAAGTTAAAAGTAACAATATTAAATTTGGACTATGAGACCCAGATTTTCCCATCATCAAGGTGTTACAGGGCAGGGAGAGGGGCACCCCCGAAACCCCAGACCTCCCTTGTTCTAAATGGGTTCTGCCATCCGCCGCATCAATGCAAAACATACAGGGCCTTTTGTGGAAACCAAACTTTAATACAATTAGAAAAGACAGAGAAGACAAAGAATATAGTATCTAATCAAGCACTCAATGTTATCCAACTCCTCGTGGGTAAAAGTCCACCCAAATGGGATTGGTCCAAAGCAAGTCTCGAAAGCCTGCCACAAGTCTAGAACAGCTTTTGGCAGGGACCCACACATAAGGGTCAGAAACAGCCAGACATTTCTGGGAGGAACCAAAATACCTTTCAGCAGGGACCCATCCAAAAGGGTCAGAAACAGTCAGACAATTCTGAGAGGAACAGAACAAAATCAAAACCAAAATCAACATAGCCATCATTAACTTCCCCATGGTCTCTCACCCACATCTCTTTCAATCAGTCCAGGCCAGTGCAGCTTCTTTACAAGTCTCTCTGCTCCTTGGGCCTCTTCTGGCTTTCCATCCTTCTTCCTTCTCCTCCTGTCTTCTCTCTGTGTGTTCTGTGTCTCCTCTGTCTGTGTGTTCTCTGTCCTCTGTCTCTGTTCTCCAGCTTCTTATATCCTGCTCAGTTCCACCCTATCTTGGGAGGGACAGGGAACCTGGGACACACCCTTTTTCCTGGGGACCACCCTGTTACAGGGTTGATCTTAGGTTAACGATAAAAAGTGTGATTTTGCCAGCCTCTCTCTAGGACAGTGAACCAGATGGTTGGGAGTACAGGAGTTAGACAGTTTGGCACCATTGCTTACTGTTATTGGCTTTGGGCACATTTCTAACCCAAGACTGGCTCTTTCTGATCCCCGCTCCCTTTCAGTGAAACGAGATTAGAGTACCTGCCTTAGAGAGCAGGCGTAAACTCAATCATGTGTACTGAAAGGTAGGCACAGTAAGAAAGGACCCGGTCCAGGCAAAGCAGCTGTCAAAAGGCCTTTATTAAAAGCTCCCAGGTGAGGTTCACGGGTCTCAAGATGGAGGCCTGTGAAAACGCGCCCAGTTACGATTTGGTCGGATTTTTATACATTTCGGGGATAAGGACAGCACTCATCTATATCTGGTCTGCCCCACCCGGGTGGTGGTCGACACCCGAGTGGCAAAATCAGACATGAGGTCGTGTTTGTTGTGGTTATGCAACCCGGTGGGGTCCCTAAGGCCCCCATTGGCCGTGGGCAATGGGGTGGGGTAAAGACCCTGAGTTGACCTTACATGTACAAACTAGTTAAACAGTAGTTAGCAGATGGCCAAGAAATGACACCCACAATTATTTTTATGATTTCAGCTTCACCTCTAGGATTATTTAAACAACGTATACATGTCATTATTAGAGCACTGAAGAGAACAGGAATCAGAACAGGATTCCCCCACCAACTGATGTGACCTGAATCAAATCCCTACACCCGCCTTTTGTTTCTTCATCAGTAAAATACTGGTGTGTTGCCAGCATGAGTAGGGTATATGCTCAGACTAGCTAGACTCAGGGCTCTGATCCCGACACCTCCAAAGCCCCGTGGAGGAAAGCCACAGTGCACTCCACAGTGCAGCCCTTTATCTTTCAGATAGGCAGGTCTGCGTCATAATCCTTTTCTTGACCTGAAGGAATTCACGCCTCTTTCATCTTCCCCTAAACACACGTGCTGCTTCCTTCCAAGCAGCGTTCTTACCCGCACTAAGCAATCGGGACATGCATTCTAACTGCTCCTGGCCTTCTTTTTGCTCCCAAAGCCTCTCAATTCCTTCCCCATCCCGCCCCATCCCGCACGGCTGTGTGCCTACAGCCTTTCCCTTCTCCGAAAAGCTCAAGGGCTTTAAATCAGTCCGCCGAGCTCTGTATTTATGTATCATAAATACGACCCACGCTCAGACTTTAAGAGTGAGTCGCGGGTGAGGGGAAGCTGAAGAATGAATGGAAGCGATTCCGGAATGCGGAGGCCGCGGAGGCCGGGTCCCCGGACGCGCCCGGCCCCGCCCCTCTGGTTTCCAGACGCTGGTTCCCCGGGACAAACCAGCCCTATGCCTTGCTCTTATTCTTCAAATCACGCTCCACAGCCAGATTCTCGTGAGATGTGTTACTTAACCCGGAAGACCCGCCCCCTGGGCCGAAGAGGCCAATGGGCAAGGGCAACGGTTGAGACGGTTGGGTTTTGAAGGAGCCAATGACTGCTCGAAGCGGAGAGTTTAAAACGTATGGGTCGAGAGTTGTAAGGGACGTCTGGAATTGGAACCCGTTGGAGACCCCACCGTGAGAGTCTGCTGGCTTGAGCCGAGGAGGGGCCGCCGCAGGCGTGCCCTTCGTCCCAGAGCACGGTCGCTGCTTCTTCCAGGGCTCGGCAGGCTTCCCTTCCAAGGACCCCTCCCCTCCAGACGCCCCCATGGCACAGTTCGTGTTCGAGAGTGACCTGCACTCGCTGCTTCAGCTGGACGCACCCATCCCCAATGCACCGCCCGCTCGCTGGCAGCGCAAGGCTAAGGATGCGGCGGGGCCCGCGCCCTCACCCATGCGGGCTGCCAACAGATCCCACAGCGCCGGCAGGACCCCGGGTCGAACTCCTGGTTTGTAGAGGGCGGCGATACGCGGGGAGGGAGAGGGAACGGCTGAGAGTAGCCTTCGTGCCTCCTCCCCCGGAGCGCGGTCAGACTGGCTTCCCTCTCCCTGCCCCAGGTAAATCCAACTCTAAGATTCAGACCACTCCCAGCAAACCTGGCGGTGACCGCTATATCCCCCATCGCAGTGCTTCCCAGATGGAGGTGGCCAGCTTCCTCCTGAGCAAGGAGAACCAGCCAGAAAACAGCCAGACGCCCACCAAGAAGGTATGTGTCCCAGAGGGGCTTAGGGTAGAGGACCTGTCAGTGTCCTTTGGATAATGCCATTCCACCTCCCCCTGTATGTGTCAGGAACATCAGAAAGCCTGGGCTTTGAACTTGAACGGTTTTGATGTGGAGGAAGCCAAGATCCTTCGACTTAGTGGAAAACCACAGAATGCCCCAGAGGGTAAGAACTGAAGTTCTTGGGAGGTGTCAGCTCCTCCCCAAGGCTGAGGGGGAGATGCCTGTCTGTTCCTCCTTCCAAAGACTGGGAAGGGGAAGTGCTTATCCAGCTTTCCAGGCTGGGGGTGGGAGGGGACTGACAGGGGCATTGGCCCGGTCAGTACTCCCAGTGTCTAAACCCACTCTGTTGCCACAGGTTACCAGAACAGACTGAAAGTACTCTATAGCCAAAAGGCCACACCTGGCTCCAGCCGGAAGACCTGCCGTTACATTCCTTCCCTGCCAGACCGCATCCTGGATGCCCCTGAAATCCGGAATGACTACTGTAAGTGCAGCCTTCTCTTTGCCCAGTGGATGAGAAAGAGCCCCGGGACAAGGCAAACAAGTAAAAGCTTGCTCTTCCCTTTCCCGCTCTGGCAGACCTGAATCTTGTGGATTGGAGCTCTGGAAACGTCCTGGCCGTGGCTCTGGACAACAGTGTGTACTTGTGGAGTGCTAGCTCTGGTGACATCCTGCAGCTGCTCCAAATGGAACAGCCTGGGGAATATGTATCTTCTGTAGCCTGGATCAAAGAGGGCAACTACCTGGCTGTGGGAACCAGCAGTGCTGAGGTGCAGGTGAGACTTGTCCCTGTGCTGCAGCTCCATTGCCTGCCAGACCCAGGAGGTTTGCCCAGCGAGGATGTTAATTCTGAGTCCCAATCTCTGATCTCTAGCTGTGGGATGTGCAACAGCAGAAACGGCTTCGAAACATGACCAGTCACTCTGCGCGAGTAGGCTCCCTGTGTTGGAATAGCTATATCCTATCCAGGTCAGTGGTTTTTGCTAATCTATAACAAAATCAGTTTATGATTTTTATCCACTCTCCCTCAACTATATACCTCTAAACTGAAGCAGCACTGGCCTGCTGGTTGTGTTTGACACTGGCACAGAACCTGATTCCCTTCTCTTCCACAGTGGCTCACGCTCCGGCCATATCCACCACCATGATGTTCGTGTAGCAGAACACCATGTGGCCACACTGAGTGGCCACAGCCAGGAAGTATGTGGACTGCGCTGGGCCCCAGATGGGCGACATTTGGCCAGTGGTGGCAATGATAACTTGGTCAATGTATGGCCCAGTGCTCCTGGAGAAGGTGGCTGGGTTCCCCTGCAGACATTTACCCAGCATCAAGGGGCTGTCAAGGTGAGTGGGGCTGGGCTGGAGCCTTGCAGACCCTCAGCCAGAACCTGGGGACTATTAAAGGGAGATGGAATGGTGGCATTGAACTGTGAACCCTGCAGCTCCTTGTCTCGCTCTAATTTTAATCTGACATCACCTCTATCCCATCTAGGCTGTATCTTGGTGTCCCTGGCAGTCCAATGTCCTCGCAACCGGAGGGGGCACCAGTGATCGACATATTCGCATCTGGAATGTCTGCTCTGGGGCCTGTCTGAGTGCTGTGGATGCCCATTCCCAGGTAGTCTTATTCCGAATAAGCTTCCCACTTGCAGATGTGTTCTCACTCTCTATTATATACACTTCCTGAGAAGCCATGCCCCTTTCAATGACTTTGCCAAGTCTATATCCTGATGATTCCCGAACTTCTAACCCAGACCCATAGATCCAACAGGGTGTGGCTTATCTGTAGCCTTATGTCCTTTAGGGAGACCCCAGTATGTCCCAAATTAAACTTGCCACTTCCCCTTGCCTCCTTTAAATGTTTTCCTCCTCCTTTTATATTGCTTGAGAGAGGCAGAATCTACTTAGAAATCTGAAAAACCTAGAATCTCATCCTCCTCACCGACTCATCAAGACTGGTCATTTTTACCTCAGAATGTCTCCTCAGCTTCACCCTTCTTCCCAGCCGAGGCCCACTACACTGGTCTCCCAGCATTCTCATCTCTTTGGATCTGTCCTTTGTATTGGTCAGGGTGGTCTGTTAGTGTTCTCCTTTAAACCCTGTAATGGCTCCCCATCATAGCATATGACCTCAATCCCCTAGAATGACCCTTAAGGCCCTTGTTGGCACATCTCCCTGCATCCGCTCCAGCTTCCCTTCCCACACATGCAGCCTTCATTCTAGACAGAGCTATGGAGCCCCGAGTTCAAATTCAGGCTCTGTCACCTACTAATTTAACTTGCATGTGACCTTAGGCAACTTGCTGAGCTTCCTTCTGCTTTTGATTCCAAATCTTTAAAAATGGAGAGCAGGGGGCCTCCCTGGTGGCCTAGTGGTTAAATCTTGGTGCTTCCACAATGGTAAGTTCACCCACGTGGCCGGGGAGCACAGCAGACCTCTCCTGTTTCACCCGCTGCTCTCCTTTACAGTGTATTTCAGCGGATCCACCTGTTCGGCTCCCCACTCTATCTCTGGTGAATCCTCTCATCCCCCTCCCCACCTCTAGTTTATACCCCAGTTCTTCTACACAAAAATAAATTTAACAATAATTTTTTTTAAAATGGAGAGCAATTGTAGTACCTCAAAGGGCTTTTTGTAAGGACTACATCCTGTGAGTCCCAATTTGTAGCACCTGTCAGGGTGCCTAACATTAGAATGGACTGAATTCTGATTTTAGTACCATTAGTTCTATGTCATTCTCATGCTTTCCCCTCTCCATAGGTGTGCTCCATCCTCTGGTCTCCCCACTACAAGGAGCTCATATCAGGCCATGGCTTTGCCCAGAACCAACTGGTTATTTGGAAGTACCCAACCATGGCCAAGGTGGCTGAGCTCAAAGGTAGGTGCTAAATGAAATGCACACAAAAGACCACATAATGTATGACTATATGAAATGTCCCAGACAAGGCAGATGCAGAGAAGTAAAACAGATTAATAGGGTGTCAGGGGCTTAGGGAAGAGGATAGAGAGGAGTGATTTTTATGAGGTGATGAAAATGTACTGGAATTAGATAGCTGTGATAGTTGTACAACTTTGTGAGTATGCTACACAGCAATGACTTGTACACTTTTAAAATCTCAATAAGCTGTTATAAAAAACAAAACCCAGAAAAGGTAGGTGACCCTCAGAATTGGAAGGTTACAGTGTGTCTACATTCATCCATATTGCTCCCACTTTTTCCTCCTCGTACCCCAGGTCACACAGCCCGGGTCCTGAGTCTGACCATGAGTCCAGATGGGGCCACGGTGGCATCAGCTGCAGCAGATGAGACCCTGCGGCTGTGGCGCTGCTTTGAGTTGGACCCTGCACGCCGGCGGGAGCGGGAAAAGGCCAGCGCAGCCAAAAGCAGCCTCATCCACCAAGGCATCCGCTGAGGACCAACTCAACACCTTCAGTACTTTTTTTTTTTTAATTTTTCTAATAAAGTCACCTCTCCTCCCTGTCTTCTCCTGGCATGGTCTTGGGGTCAGCAGCCTTCCCACGATCCTCTCTGCTGTGATCAGAGAGCTAGGCATGCGTGCTGTGAGAACCGTGATCATCCCCGCTTGCAGACAAAGCTAGCAGGCTCTGTGCACCCCACCTCCTCTGTTGACATATGTACTCACACAGCCTCAGTCGTTTCCTCTGTCACTTTTAATGAAGACAAAAGTGAGTGAGCAGCCTCCACAGGCTGTATTCCCAGGCCCCCCACCTACTCTGACCTTTGGCCAAAAAGCTCCTGCTTCAGTGTGGGGTGGAGGAGGGAGCCTGAATTCACAGTGACAGATTATTGCTGACCTCTTCAGTGTGAGGAAAAAGGCCACAAGGCCCTGGTGGGGGCCAGCCCTGAGTGCTCCTCTCCCAAGTTTAAGGCAGGGAGGGGGAAGTAAGTGTCCAGCCCTTTCAGCCCCCAGCTCGAGTGGCAGAGGGCGTTGAGGCCACGTCCCTGGGGCTGACCGGGAGAAGTGGGTGAGGAACGGAAGCAGTGGTCCCTGTGTACCAGCTGTGGGGAGGGGCGGGCCTGTCCCCTACCCAGTCCTGACCACATAAGCCCTGGTCGCAGGTGTAGGTGGAGAGGACGCTGACGGATGCTGCCCAAGGTGCAGTCCTGAGGCACTTAGGTGGGCTCCTAGCTAAGCCATGATACTCAGTTGGCCTTGACCTTGGCAGTACCTGGTGCTCCATTTTGTTGAAGTACCCGGGGCAGCCGCTTGCCTTTGGTGTAAGAATGATACCAAAAATTGGAGAAGAGCACAAAGAAGATGGTGCCGTACATCCAGATGAGGTGGATGATGACTGGGTACTGGTAGTTACAGCTGGGCATGAAGTAGTACTGCGAGATGTGCAGGGACACCAGGACAAACTGGATCTAGGAGAGAGAAAGGGTCAGAGGGGACAATGAGGACTGGGGGGAGAGAAAGAGACTGAAGGTTGAATGGGAGGGATGGTGTCAAAGGTGAGCTGTAGGTTGCATAAAGGTAGGATCCAGACTAGGAATGTTGTGTGTGTGTGGGGGGGTGACAGCTCAGACCCAGGTTCCTCACCAGTTGGATGGCGGTCATGTGCTTTTTCCACCAAAGGTAGGGCTGAGCCACAGGGCCAAGGGCAGACAATCCGTAGTATAGGTACATGACAACATGCACAGAGGAGTTGATCATGGCGTGGAAAGAGCCCATTCCTCCTGTGAGTGGATAGTGAACAGGATTGGGTAAGTTCAATCTCTGGTCCCCAGTGCCACCCTCCTAATCCTGGTGGCCTTCACCACTCACCTGGGGCAATTTTTACTCCCCACCACCAGCTCCAGGGAAGCACTGAGTGGTGAAAAACATGTAGGAAGGTCACCTGTCCATCTTTTTTCCGGAGAATAAAGATCACCTGAGAGAAGCAGGGAAAAGGAGTTCAGAGCCAGGGTCTCTCACTCTCTTCTGCCAAGTCCTCACATCTCATAATTACTCACCGTGTCCATGAGCTCAATGAACTTGGAGAAGAGGAAGAGCCAGGCCACTCGAACCATCTGCAAGAAGTCAGGGCAGACTTAGAAACCCTCACACCCCACTACTTCAAGAGCCTCCCTAAACTGGACCATGAGCATACCCAAACTGCTGCCATGCCTGGATGCTTGTGACCCCTCTTCCACTCCCCCACTCCCACCCCCTTACTTACCCTCAGTGCCTCTGGGTTGTTGGAAAAGTCCACAGGGTCGCAGCGCCAGGTATAGGTACTGAGCCAGCCAGACATCAGGAACTAGGAAGGGTGTGGATTAGACCACCAGAGTTTCCTTTCTCCCCCCTCCCCAGTCCCTTCCCTCCTTTAGCTGAAGAAGTGAATCTGAACCTCCCCAGAAAGGAGATGCCATGCGCTGGTCCTAAGGCAAGAATTAAAGCTAGGCATCCCGGGGCCCACCTCATAGACAATGTAGAGGGAGAGTGCCACCAGTGAGAAGTTGTAGACAATCATGAAGCCGCGGAGCTGGAAGGGCTTCCGATTGGCCATGATTCGAGGCCCAAGTGAGAGAACGAAGTACACGTAGGTCAGGAGGATGGAGGTCATTAGCAAGGGAGACCCCATCAGAGGGTAGCCCTGCATCCGGGGATCTGTGAATAAGGGTCAAAGGAGTCAGAAAGGGTCACCGGGTCCAAAGGGTCCCCACCAGAGGTACAGACAGAAGTGAGGTCACAAAGGGTGATGCAGTTCTTAAGGACCCTCCATTAGGAGATAATTCTAGATCCAGGGACCCCAGGGTAGGAGGGGAAAAGAGCAGATGAACAGCATCTTACCTGCAAGCTTCATCATCTCCTGGTACAAGTTCACAACAGCCTCCATCCTGGCTAAGGACTCTGGGGATGTATGGAGGGTGGGTGTCAGACAGCATCCCCCTACCCCATCCCACCCTTGACTCACAGACAAGACACAGACCCAATGAAAACTCGAAAGTCTCAAACAGAGGAAGGAACTGCCGGGGAGTAGGGGTAGGAGGAGGCAGTTTGGCAGCGGGCATCTGCTTCCCGAACATCCTGCCTTCCTGGGAAGGGCTGTTCCGCCCTTCCTCTCCACACCTTACTCTCTTTTCTCACTCACTCTCTGCCCCTCTCCAGAGATCTACATTTCCGGACCTCCCCGCCCCTCTTCCTCAAGAGATCTCTTAAGTCCTGCTCTCTTTCCAGAGTCTTCCCTCTCACCAACAGGGAACTCAGCTCAGAATAAACTGCTGCTCCCTTCCTTACTAGTCTCTCAGGTTAACAGTTTACTTAATAATTATTCTATTTTTTAATTATTATTATTATTTTGTTAACTATCAGTTCTGGATCTTTTTTCTCTCCGGGGATCCTCCTGCCTGCTTGGCCCCTTTCCGGATGCTCATCCCCTGGGACTTCCTCCCGTCCACTGGGGACTCTCACCTCCCAGTTCCACCTGTCCCTGCAGGGAAGCTTACCCACCCAGGATTCCTCCTCTTCCCTGCCAGGATACTCCCTAGAGCTTGCCTCTGCCTTCCCGGGCTCTCACCTCAGCCTCTCTCCTCTCCGTGATCTCCTCTAGCCCTTCCTCTGCAGGAGCCAGGCCCTTTGAGACTCTGGCCCGGTGGCTCCACCTGTCTGACTAGATCTGGCAGCAGCCCCGCCCTCTGCCCGCCCCCGCTGAGCTGCACAGGGGGTGGAGGGTGGGTCCAGGCCACAGGTCAGTGCCTGGAAGAGCAGGACCCACCAGGATTGAGAAAGCCAAGTAAAGCTAGGGACTCACTCACCAGCCACCCCCACCCCAGACCATCAGAAAAGCGAAGGCTCTAGGTCCCAGGCCAGAACCAGACCTCCTAGGCTGCAATCCCAGCCCTAGCTAGGCCCTAGCTATGAAAAGTGCTGGAAACCCATATCCGCAATCTTCTCTGAAGCTAGCCATCAGTTCTCAATTTGCCCTACTTCAGAATGGGTAGAATTCCTTCTCTCCCAGGGAGAGGCAGGGAAGCCAGCAGCATGTGAGGAGGTGGGGAGTGGGGGAGGTCTCAGGAATCTTCCCCTCCCTGAGGGAGGGGTCCTAATGAGAGGAGCCCTCTCCCCCTCAGAGCCTGAAGGAATGTCGGGGGAGGGCTCACAGGGACACAAAAGCCCTGGAGAGCCAGGGACTCTGATAGTCCCAGAGCAATGAGGCATTTCTCAAACAGCCAGGGCGGCAGATGCTCCACGAGCTTCTTGCACCCTAGTCTGCCAAGTTCGCTCTATCAGAGAACATCTCCACAGGTACTGCATGCAGAACACATGTTGACATATCTGTCAGAGGCGGCACAGCAGCCCACACACCCTTGCTGGGCACACACCTCACAGATACTCCCCTGCAACCTTTATATCATCCCACAGTGCTTCGGACCCCCAACTGTCCTGGCTCCCCCCCAATCCCCGCCTCTGGAGTCAGGGTCCAAGTCCTCCCAACACACACACACACACTCAAAGCTCTCTCCCCACCCCCATAACAAACTTACCCTTCAGGTAGTACTCAGGGAGACAGAGAGCCCACAAAATTTCTGCTGGCAACAGCTGCCCTCCTCTGACACACCACTCCAATACACCCGCATGAACTTTGACATACTCAGACCTGCCCCTAACTACAGTCACACCGACAAACACACCCCAAGTACTCACACCCACCTTCACTGGCCCCACATTACCAGGTGCAAGTGCTCACACACTCGGCCTGCCTGCAGGTTTACTCACACGAATCGCACATAAATACCACATACATACACTCATAAAATTCACTTAGGGGTGAATAAACATAAAGTTGCCCATGCGGTGTGTGTGCAGACACACACCTGCCTACAGGGTCTCCTTTCACAGGTGACACTCATCATTCATTCATTCACTATCAGAGTTTTGTCCATTGCTGTGCCCTAATACGCAGCTCTTCCCTGTCCCGCGTGAGTTTGCCAGCTTGTTATTACGGCTCCTTCCCCTGTCATCCATTCCTGCCCCTACTTCACCGCCCCCCCACACCAACACACACACATGCCCCCCCTGGATGTCAGTAGCAGCTTAGAGTTTCTGGAAAGGACCTCTCCCCAAGTTTAGGAGAATCTGGGTGTGGTCCCAGTAGGGGAACTCAGCCTGTCCCTTCCTTCCATTAGGATGGATGGAAGAAAAGTAGGCATAGGAAGGGGGAGAGGGAGGGAGGAAGAGAAGGGAGTCAGTAGGGGGGGAGGGGAGGAGGAGAGGTGGGGTGGTGGGGGAAGGCCCAGAGGTGGTGGGGGCAGGCTTAGGTTTAAGCAAATGGGGGCCGGGGACGGGAAGGAGGTTGCTGGGGAGGCCCAACCCCGGAGAGCTGAGACCTCCCACCCACTCTCCCCAGGAACAGCCTCGCCCACAGCCTGGGCAGGGCAGGGCAGGGCAGGACTGGGCTGGGCTGGGCCGCCAGGCGAGGGGCCCGGCACGTGGAGAGCCCGTGGAAGGTCCAGACTCACCAGTGGGGGCCAGGCGGGCAGTAGTGGAGGGATCGGAGGGAGCAGGGCCAGAGAGAAGTGCCAGGGCCAGCCAGGCTGCCACTTCCTCATCTGCTGGGCCGACTTTCTGTCACCAGAGGGGGAGGGGGCGGGCCAGCTGGGGGGCGCTTGCTGATTGGGCCGCCGCCGAGGCAGGAGGAGCCGTGCAGCCCCGGCTCGGCTCCACTCCGCGGGGCCCGAAGGGCGGGCGCAGGGGCGGGCCGCCAGATGCCTGGGCAGGAAGCACTCCCAGCCAGGGCTCTCCACCCTTTCCTCGCACCGCAGCCAGCCTCTGGCCGCCGCTGGAGTGGCTCCCTGTCTCTCCCTGACATGTAGCCTCGGAAAGACCTCATTATGGGCCCTCCGGTGATGAATCTACCAACAGGACCAACACGTCTGTTTGTAGCAGGCCCGACTAAGGACCCTGGGAAAAGTTGAGGACTCAGCCCTCCCCTCAAAGACCTGCCCCTCTAAAGAGGGCGACCTGAGGGGTGAGCAGGAGGGAACCTATGTGTGCTCTGGGGCAGAAGGACTTGGGGTTGCAGGGAGGTCTCAGCCAGAGGAAGTAAGTGGGTGGGGGAAGCCTTCTCTGAGCCTATAAACTTGGATGAGCCCTGGCATTAGAAGGAGCCCAAGTATTCGGTGGAAGAAGTGGGAGAATACAAGTGGCCTGGGGCAAGAACAGTGAGTAAATCACTGGCTAAACTGGCCTTCAAGATTTTGAAAGGGCCAAAGGGGGGAAGTGAAGCTGGCTGTGGCTGATTGTAGTAATTTTGGAGGCCAAATGGGGGCAATTTGACTTTATTTTGGAAGCTGAGGTGAAATAATGAACATTTTTGAGGTGACTACAAATCTGGTTTGTATCATCACATATTTATTGTCCACCTACCACATGCAAGACTGTGTTAAGTGCTGGTGACACATCAGTGAAAAAGGCAGACGCTGTCCTGCAAGGGGTTTGCACTGTAGTGGGATGACTTCGCCCTGGCAGCCAGTGTGATGGGAATGTTGGAGGGAGACCAGGTGAGAGATAACAGCCTAATTTAAGGCTTGGAAACTGATTGGATTGCAGGTGAGGACTAGGTTTTAGTGAAATGAAATCTGACCACCAGCAGCTCCTGGAAGAGTGCTTTGCATAAAACGATCCAATAACTGCTTGTGGGGTTGGATGATGGAAGTGTGAGCAGAAGTGAGGAATTCAGAAGAGTTAGCTTGGGAGAACTGCTAAGTTCAGAAATGGTGGGCTGTAACTATGTGGAAGTTTAGTCTTAGAGGTAAGAGGTCAGGGCCAAAGTACAGCTACAACAGAGCCCATCAGCATCTATCTTTGAAAGGAAATGGAAAAATAATTCAACTATTCAATAGGTTCAAAGGTCTTCGCATTGCATGTACTAAAGCCCTACCTGATCTGGCCCTCAGTCTTCCTTTCTACCTGTGCCGGTCTCCTGTGCCACATCCTGTGCTTATCATTCCCCAAGGATGTCAGCACCTTTCATATCCTCCAAGCCTTGTTCCCTGGCTCAACATAAGGTAGAGACAGCTCTCCCAGACAGTAAAACATTCCTTCCCCTTGCTCCCACATCATTCTGCAGTGTAATTATCTGCACCGCCCCCCTTACTGTACACGCCTCTCAGCAGGAGCCATGTTTTAGTTGTCTGTAAATCTAACATCTAGCCCACTCCATAATTTGTTGAGGGAATAAGACAATGTGAGAATGGGAAGATAAGTTGAGGGAGCCAGAGTCAAGTAGAGAGGAATTCAAAAGCTTTTCTACTTCCTTGGGGTATAGATTGAATCACTGCATCAAAAAATATTTATTGAAAGCCAAATGTGCCCCAGGTATACTTTAGTGGCATTGAGGTCACACCTGACTCCAAAGGTCTGGGTCTCAATCTTCCAGTTTGTGTGACCTTATGTGAGTTGCTGGACCTCTATAAAATGGGAACAATTACAGTACCTATCTCAGATTCGTTGTGAAGACGAGGGAGATAACCCATAGAAAGAATTTAGCGCTCTTTCTATCTCAACATTTAATAGACAAGGTGGAAAGTTACTAAAAGATCAAGAAGGCATATATACTTCTATGTAAACTCATATGCATTTAACAATTTTTTAAATGTTCACTGTGTGCAAAGCACTATTCTGAGAGCACTTGTTGAGTGAATGAGACAATGTGCAACTAGGATGAGGTTTGGATTGTCTATCTAGAGACATTTAGGTGATGAAAGTGTACCAGACGTCAAAAGTAGTGATGATAGGGAACTTCAACTATCCATTTCTTCACTTGGCCCACCACTGGTAATGACCATAGCAAGCCTTTGGAAAATGCTGATTGATCACATGAATGAAGTGTCCAACGATTCACTTCAGTTCTTGCCCTGGTCCTAGGAGCTAGTATCTTCAAATATCTGTTATAGACCACTTAATCCCAAGTCCTACCAAATAACATCTCCATGGCCCTTGGTTCCTTGCATAACATCCATAATCTCATGGAGAAGACAAACACATAAATGAACAGTTATTGTGGTGAATATTCCCAGAGGTAAACCAGATGGTTATGAAAGCACTGAGGGGAGCACCTTACCCAGATAGGGGGTTAGTTCTTTTTTTTTTTTTTTAAGATTTGTTTATTTATCCATGCAAGAGCTAGGGTGGAAAGCAGAGGTGTTGGGGGTGGTGGTGAGACAATTTACCAGAGACGGAGTGGGGAGAACAGGTAGATCAACTGAAATACACTGCTGATGGGGGCAGCGGGCAAGACAGGAGAGGTCTGCTGTGCCATGTGGGTCAGCTCCCTGGCCAGGATCGAACTCCTGCAGCAGTGGCTGCTGATAGCTTCATAGTGCTGCAACTTAACCCTTTGTGCCACCAGGGAAGTCCAGAGGGTTAGTTCTTAAAGACTTCAAAGAAATAATACCTAAGCTAAGCATTAAAGGACACTCTAGAAGGCAGGGAAAGGCACTCCAGGCGGAGGGAAGCATATGTGTGAAAAAGAGAAGCAAAAAGTGTGGCAGGTTTGGGGCACTCTAGGTGGTTGGGGGGGTTCCTACTCAGAAGACATACAGACAAGGGCAGGAGTCAATTTAGGAAGAGTCCTATAAAACTCAGTAAGAATTTGGAATTTGTTGTTTCTCTTTTTCAGCCCTACTTGGCATGTTAGAATCACTAGGGTGAGCTTTCAAAATACGAGTGCCTGGGTCTCTCTAGATTGATTCTGATCAATCAGATCTGTCTGATGATTGTTTTTATTTTTTTATTTTTGTGTAGAACTAGGGTGTGGGCCAGAGGTGCAGCGGGGTGAGAGGATGCACCAGAGATAGAGTGGGGAGCAGAACAGGCGGATCTATTGAAGTATACCACTGAGGGGAGCAGCAGGCAAGACAGGAGGGGTCTGCTGTGCCATGTGGGTCAGCTCCCTGGCCAGGGATTGAACTCAGGCCAAAGCAGTGAGAGCACTGAGACATAACCCCTAGGCCACCAGGAAGACCCTGTGGTTGTTTTCAGTGGAAAGAGGCTTGAGTATGTGTATGTGCTATGTGGAAGATAATGGATTCAGCACACATGTAGAAGGGTTAGCTTTGGCTAAGGAGTGTGCTTCACACAATGAAATAGAAGAGTAAGTTGATCAGTAGATTGGGAGGAATGGCACTGCTTGGAGCCTGCAGAAAATAGATGGAAGGCTTTGGAGGAAAATGTTCAGTGAAGTCCTCTATACCAGGGACAGGCTGAGAAATTGGGGAAACTGATGGGGTCTAGGAACTCAGTCTTTCATAAGGATGAAGGTCAGGTGTGGGTAGGACAGAATGTGTAGTCCGGCAGTTTAAAATTTCCCCTCTTTCACGGAGCCTTCATGACTAGTGAGGTGACAACTTCCTCTGGGTCCCACCCTGAGTGTCTGACTCATTCCTCACTTGTTCACTGCTCTCTAGGTCCTTCTTCACTCTTTTCCCCCAAGAGATAAACCACTACTGATTTACTGTATCCAAGGGTGCAGTCATAGACCCACTGATTGTATCAACTCTAATGACTCTGTGATTATTTGAGGCTTTATGTTTCAGCAAAAAAAATATTAAAAATTAAAGGGCTCAAAGAAGCAGAATGGCAATGAAGAAAAAAATGGAAAGAGCTATGCCAGGATGAATAAATGAGTTAGTGAGCAAACAGGTGGAACAGTGGAGGGAATTGGTTAAGAACAAGACTGAGGGTACAGGGTGAAGGAAAACTGGAGTAGGAGGTAGAGATGGAAACAGCCCCCTGAGGGCAATGTAAGCTTCTCTTTCCCATCCTGTAGAGGACAAAGGGCACTTTCTACACAGTCCCCACACAGAGGCGTGGGGGTAAGGCTGAGTCAGTGAGGACAGGAGAGATGAAGGTGAAGGGCTTGTCAGTTAATCATTCTGCATGTCCCTGGGCCTCAGCCAGCTACCTAGTGTCTTCCTCCTAAGGCGGGAACCATGGCTGAAAGAGCAGTGGCTGGGAAGACATCTGCTAGCAGGAGGGAGAGAGTGCATGGACACACTCATCGGGGGATCTGGAAGAGGATAATGGTAGCTTCTGAGTGCTGACTCTATGCCCAAAGCACCTTGTATACCCATCTAAGAAACTCGGACTTTATCCTACGGAAAAAGAAGAGTTGCTTAAAGGTTTCTGTTTAATTTTAAAATATGCTCCGCTGAAGTTACCCTTTGAGGATGGTGCTATAACCCCATTGTACACAAGTGGAAACTGAGGTTGTGGGAGTGAAATACTTGCCTAAGATCGCATAGTACTTAAGTGTCCAGGTCAGGATTTGAACTTCCAAATAAACTGCAGTGGAATTACAGGTACTCCAATGGAGTGGGTGAAGAGATATTGTTTACAAATAGTCAAGTATACTGGTAAAGGAGGTGGTAAAGACTTTCCAGGAATAGGTGACACTAGAACCGGATGAATAAGGGGGTTAGAGCAGGAAAAAGAGGACAGAAATTCCATGTCGAGGGCAGGGCAGGTATAAGCCATAGAGGTGTGAGGCAGGACTTGACCCCCTGGGATTTCCATATGACTACGGCTAAGGAAACTTCTGGCTTGCTGGTAAGAAAAATAGTATGTGCTGTGAAAAACAAGGTGTGAAAGGAAAAGAGGCAAGTGTGGGGCTCTGGGTATGATTACGCACAGAGTGTCACCCACCACCCAGACCTGAGTCCAGGCCTAGTGAGCACAGATACCACACCTGCACAGAGAAAAGTCTCTGAGGGAGAAGGGTTCTCTTTAGGGACAGATGTGGGCAGACTATAGAACTGAGTCTAGCTGATTCAGACAGGGAAGAAACATAGAAGGGATGAAAAAGAATATTTCAGGTGAGGGATCAGATTGTCATTTGGTCTCAAATGTAAAGGACACAATTTAAGAGTCTAAACTGGGCTTAAATCAAAGAGTATAGTGACAACTAACGGGAGACAGAAAATCATAAAACTAGATTTAAAAATGACATCATTTTTTATCAGGCAATCCAGTGTAAAAATGTCCCGGTGCCTGGGCCACACTAGGTGGGGAGGAAATGTGCACAGAGGCCAACCTCCAGAGCAGTGAGCAGACAAGGTACAGAGGGAAAGGTTACATTCTCACAGAGGGACTGGCCAGTCACTGATTTAAGCAGTAGTTACTGAGAGCAGATTTCTAGACACTACGCTGAGGAGGGCTAATATTTATGGAGCTTCCATTTGTCAGCCATTATTCTAAACACTGTGTGTGTGTTAACCCAAACCCCGAGCAACTTTATGAAGTAGACACTATTAGCATCATCTCCAAGGACAGACACCGAGGCACAGAGAGATAAATTAATTCAAGGTCACAAAGCTAGTAAGTGGCACAGCTAGGATTTGAACACAGGCATTCTGGCACTAGACCCTGCTTTTTTACCCAAAAATGCAATATTAGACTATTTCCGAAGTTGACGAAATCTCATCAGCGATAGCAACAGCGATAGCGGCTACCACCTATAGAGTTTATGTTGGACCAGATGCTACAGTATGTGAGACATACACATTTCTTGCTAAAGACCACAAAGTTCTCAGGTGGGAGAACTAGAATTCAAATGCTGACAGTTCAGGGTGCTTGTATTCGGGGAACAATGAAGGACAGCAGAAGCTAGAATAAGTTTGTACGAGGTTTAAACATGGAACATCAGAGAGGATGTAACTGGTTTTACCTGATGGCAGTGGCATCGAGTTGTAGATAGGCTGGATTGTTGGAAAACTTCAGAGTGACTTGTGAACTAAATCTTGAAATATTGCACATTCATCATATAGTTAGCGGGGCAAAGTGTTCCATGCAAAGGGAACAGTGGAAATAAAGGCTAGAAAGAGTCTGTGACACTCAGGAGTGTCAAGCAATTTCTATGGCCTGGAAAGAGAGTGGGTGGCAGGACAATATTGAAAATTCATCAGAAGTCGGGGCTAGATCACACAGAATCTTACTTGTCTTCCCAGGAAATCTGAGCGGTTCTTCAAATTTTTCCAAGAAGTAAAAGTAATGAAAAAGAAAAAAATAAATAAATATCCCCCAGGGAATCTAGCAGCTAAGTCTACAGCCCTTTAGACTAGTAGGAATTCTCTAAAGTCTACTTTCTCTTAAAAATGCTTATTAGATGATTTGGCATTCTCCAAAATGACTTACCCTCGAGTAAAATTGGCACTCTAAGATAATTTATCTATGACTTCATTCTGCCTGGGATACTGCCTCTACCAATATTCCAGGTATGTGGGCCCCAGTGTGAGAAACTTGGGAAGAGAACCAGCAAAAGGATTTTAGTCAGGGGAGTAAAGTGGTCGGAGGTGCAACTTAGAAATACCTGGCACTGAGGAGGCTCTACTATATATCTCTTGCCCAGGGGAAAAAGTAGGAAGATGATTTCTCTAAATACATTAATCTCTGTGAGATTTTATTAGAGAACAAAGCCAGAAATTAATTAGAGGGGAGTACTCTAGAGGGATGTGGAATGTTAATTTGCAGGTGACCGAGAGGGAATTTTAGGAACCCTTTATAGGGGGTTGAGGGATTTGGAGGCTATTAGGAAAATTTGAGGCTATTTTATGTAACACAGCTACATAATGAAGAAAATGAAAAAATGACTGGAACAAACAGCCTTGAGAATCACTGCCAGAGACTGGGATCACTCAGGTGAGAAAAATAAGGCCCAGGGAAGTCAGGTGCTTTATCCAGGCTGCACCTGGGGAAACCCCGAGACCACAAGAGATCCAGGTTCTGCCTCAGTGACACACAGAGCTCAAGAACAAAAGAGAAAGGGAAAGGAAAAGAGAACGGTTGCTCTGTGGGTTAACACCTGTTGAAGGGCACTATGTTGCTGCCAGATGGCTGGAGAGTCTGTTCCAATTAGGAAGGCCTGTCTGCAGGGTGGCAGATCTCTTCCAATTGTTACCCCCTGTGCTTACGGGGCTGTCAGGCTAGAGTCACATCAAGCTTCCACAATTTGACATGGTAAACTCTCAGGACTGAACTGAAAAGGGACCACAGGCATTGGCCCTATTCCTGGCTCACTGCTAAACGTCAATAGGCCATGTTCCCAAATCTGGAGCAGATGGAAGAAAATGCACAAGCCCTAGTAGTTTCTCAGGAGTTGACCCAGGGTGGGCGTTTGGAAGGATTCAGCCTCCGTCCTGCCTGGTGCTGGGATCAGCTCACACGGCTCCTGTGTCCACAGGGTACAGAGAATACATTGTCCATAAGGAGGATTATTCTGTACAAGAAGCTCACACAAAGGGAGAGGTTGTTTCCAGCTGCCTGGGGGAGGTGAGGAGGGGGTGTGAAAAGGAACCAGTCTTGCACTAGGGCATTCCTGCAGAGCTCAGTTTCTTCCCTTCAGCAGCAGGACGGGGTGGAATACACCCGCTCAGCTCAGTTCTAATGCCAGGACCCAGTGTGGAGTTGGAACATTCAGCTACATCTTTTTATCTTGGTTGTTTCCCAAGGAAGTATAAGGTTCAGTGAGCCAGCTATGTAGGGTGAAAAAAGACATCAGAGAAGAAGACAACAGGGTGACCGAGGCAGTGAGTAAAAGGGAAGTTGAACGATGACTGAATGCCAGCATCAAGGCAGAGTTGGCAAAGGAGGGGGTCTTAGGCAACAGTGTAAAGCTGCCATTGATCCATGAGGCTTCCATCTGCAGCATGAACTCTGTGCTGTGCTAAGATCTCAAGGTTGACAGCAATTGTTTCTTTGTCCAACCTAGACATAAACCTGACAGACAGGGTCCTATTTGATTCTCCGGGGGCCTCACAATAGGGGATAGCACAGTGCCTAGGTAAAACAGAACAGTGAGAAATCGAGGAATACTGCCAGAGTGGAACAAGAAAGCCATCCTGTTTGAACAAGCAGGTCATGTACTCTTCTTCAAAGAACATACCATAGACATCCCCCCTCCCCGAGGGAATATGTGTTAGGAGTGGGCGAGGCCTGTACTGGGTTGGATGGGCCCCAGTGTTAGCGATGCTTCACAGGTTTTTGTATTCCACAGCTGGAGGGGTGGAGTGTTGGCAGTGAGAACACAAGCATCCAGAGTGAAGAATATGGCAATGTGTGTGCCTCCAACATAAGGAAATGTTAGTTGAGTAACAAGGGCACAGATGTAGGTGAGGTCCTGGGTATATTCTTGCTGGGCAAGAGGGCCTTTCAAACAATATGGTGGGAATGAAATCAGTATCAGCCTGGAACAAAAAGGATGATGGGGTTGGCACCTTTCAACAGGAGGCAACCTTTTGTGGAGTAAAGGTCGCCAGTCACCAAAAGAGGATCCAGGGGATTTAGAGAAGCACAGCTTGAACTCTATTCAACATTACAGTTAGCTTTGACATTCAGTGGAAAAAGGTAAAGACAAGGAACACCTGAGTGGGATGACAGGCCAAGGCGGTACTGCTGAAGTAAGGGGGTGAAAGGTGAGGCATTACCTCAGAGCCAATGACAGGGTTCCCCATGTTGTCGTGGCTATGGTCAGCTTTGGGAACACCATTTCTTGTTTTGATGGAACAGGAATGGATGTGTGATCTGAGACCACTTTGCCAGTGCTCTGCTGCCACAGCCTGGCAGAATTCTGCCTGGCACTGAACCAATGCCAAAGTACTGGTGTGTGACAGAAGGAAACGGAAAAAGGCAGCTGGAAGATATGAGCAGATTCTTCTTTTATCTTTTAGTACTTTTAGATCAAAGTTAATCAAAGATAAGAAAACTTTTCATGGAGCACAAATTAGAACTGTCTCCCAGCACGCTTGAAAGCCTCTGACATGTAGTCTCTGATCCCCAGGTAGTTCCCGGAGATTGCCGGCAGATAACCCTGACATAGTGGCCATCAACGTAAAGACCTTTATACTCAGAGTAACCCTTTGGTCCACTTCTGCTGACTCACACAAAGGAGTGCTAAGAAAGGCAACTTTGGTTGGAGACCCAAACTCACTCAGCTCTACAGCTTTATTAGAGCAGACAAAGGCACTGCAGGCAGCCCCTTTCCCCCATCCATCTGGCTCTTACATGAGTCACAGACCCTGGACTGAAAGAGAGTCTCCTGACTAAGACCAGGAATGAGGCCCTGGTATAAGGACAACTAAGCCCTGATGAAAGATGGTATGATGTGTAAGTCCCCCTCCCCGCAAAATAAGGAAAGGGAAGGAGCTTTTGCACGTGCAAAGCAAAACCCTTTCTCACACAGTCCTGCCCAGCAGACTCACTTCCTAGGAAGCCCCCATTTCTGGCCCCTCGACATCTTCCTGCATGTGTACCAGGTAAGATAAAGGACAGAGGACTTTGTGGCTATTTCCCGAGAAAAAGAAGAGCTTCTCAGAAGCTGGAGAGTAGAGCAGGCCCGAGCTTCACCAGAGCTGCAGGTGGATAGTGTATCCCAGTCCAGAAGCCTTGTCACCTGCAGATTAGAGACAGCCAGGATGGAACCTGGACACGAAAGCACGCGGCCACAGTGTGCTCAGTGGACACAGAGGCTGCTGTTTCTAGCAGCTCAAAGTAACGCAGGCTTGCAAACAGTGCTGCGTTGTCCAGAATCATGTGCCCATCAGCGCACGACTGACACGAAGCAGTTATCAGATCAGGGTAAGTGCTGGATTGAGGGGTAAGGAGGGCAGCGGGGGAGATGTGGCTGTAGAAACTATCCTTTATTGAATATCCATTATTTCATATAACCGTGCTGAGTGTTTCCCATTCATTTGCTCATTTTCATCCTCACAACAACCCTATAAAGTAGGTATTATTATCACCACTTACAAATGAGAAAACAGGTTCAGAAAAATTAGGTCACTTGCTCAAGATGACACAGCAAGGCAGCGACGAGGCTGGGATTTGTCTGACACTGAGAGTTTTTTTTTGGAGTGCCCATCTAGGTTGGCTTGGGCAAAGGCAATTTCACGGCCCAACTCTGCAAAGAACACGTGGGAGTGGAAGTAGCTGGCCACACTCACCGCTGGTAGGGATGCATTGAAGCCGACTTGATGTTGGTTTTAATCCCACTTGGCATTTTCCCTAAAAGGAACATAAAGAGAGACACCTGAAGCACAGTAACTGTCATGATAAATCATAAATGTGGTTCCTCAGGTGCCCTTCTGCCACCTTCTATATCATCATAGAACCTGGGTGGCACAGATGAGAAGTGTGGTTTCTTACCTAGCTCTCTCCCTGAAAATGACAAGAAAGGGGTGATACGGGAGATGGGGGGAGGAGGAGGAGAGTGGTCAAAACACACCCCAGCAGGGTCCTGCTCATCTACTGAAAAAGATAGCTGTGTGACCGCCATTTCATGCCACAGGCAAAAGAAGCAATAAATTCCCTTATTCTAATTGTCCCTTTTCCTAAACAGTTTGTAAGAAAACACCTCTTCTAGCTACTTATACCTGAACTCCTCCACACTATACTCATACTTACCAAAAGTGAGCGGGTGAGACAGAATAGAGAGAAAAGAATACAGGTAGCACTGGGAAACGTGCCTCCTTATCAATTCCCAATGCATTACCAAATGATCTTAATTAAGGTCTTATCACTGTTTCTCTACATAAGAAAAGCCAGGGATAACACACCTAGTACCCGGAGTAATGGGAGAAAAGATGAGCTGAGACAGAGGTCTGAAATGGGTTTGGGAAGGGAGAGAAGTTCATGTTAATCAAAGGTACTTATTCTCTGGGGCTTGTTACAGAATCCCAAAGTGGGATTTTTACTCCTAAAAATTTTCTGGGTCACAATCCAAGGAAGGAAAGGAAAAAAGTCCAGTTCTTGGGATGCTGGGGGCCCAGAGAGTCCAGCTTTCCCCCCATCCCTGCTCATGTTGTGACTCTTTACCTGGTTGACCTGCTTGGGCCATTTGCACTCCACTGAGCATTGGTTGCTGCTGGCTTGGCGTTCCTGCCATCTGCACCTGCTGTAATCCTGAGGCTCCTCCAAGGATTGTCCCAGCTCCTGGCTGACCTGCCTGGCCAGGACCACTGGTGCCTGAGGGTCTCCAGTTAGAAAGCCCCTTCCCGAAGGCAACAGCTGCCACCAAGGCATTGGTATCTGCAGGGTTAAAGGTCTGCTTGTTTGGCCGGAGACCTGAAGAAAAAGGTATAAGTGAGGACCTAGAAGTATGCCTCTAGTCCCAGCAGCAGGAAGACCAGTATGAGTTCCAGGGTTTGGAGTTGGAACTTCAGCAAGATCTAGAGTCCCTGGTGGCCCAGAAGGAGAGCCAAAGGATCCCCATGACGCTCTCAAAATTCTTTCTTCTCATCTCGCTGTTTCTTCTACCTATGCCAGGCCCAACCTTAACTACAAAAGGCTAACAGAATGGATGCACACCCTTTCCTACAGCAGCTCATTCTACGTCATTTCCCCGCTACCAAAACTACCATTCCTGTTGCCACGATCATATCCCTTCCTTCTCCATTCTGCCACCCATCCTTCATACCTCCACTCTCTGATTCTCGTTCCTCTTTGCTGATTTTCTCCAGAAGATTTGAGCACATCTTATTCAAGCTCTGAATCTGCTTCTGTAATACATAAATTTGTGTAGAGATTAGAGCAAGCAAGAAATGATTATGGGGACAACTGTGCTCTTCCAGGGAAAACTTAGGTATAATCAGCTGCCCATCCCTACCACATAGGAATGGTAATGCCTAGCTTCTCATGATGGGGCTCGGAAGATGGGGGGGGGGGGGTGTAGCAGGAAGTGACAGTCCAACCTGAGCTACATCAGTGCCAATGCGGGCAGCATCTGTCGTCAGTTGCTTCTCTTGCTCCTCCACCTCAGGATCAGGCTTGGTTCTCAGATGGTCAGGGACCACTTCATGGCTGAAAACAGGGACTCGTCCTTCAGTCTGCCTCTGTAACACAGATTTTATCTGTCTTACTATGCACTCCAAGAAAATTTAATCTGGACTGATACATAGTTCCTTCCACAGGCAAAGAGGCAATTTTCAGGGAAAACACAAACTGAGATTTATACTGAGATTTTACTTCCTTTCCCTCTCCTCACAATCCTATCTCTGTGAGACCCAGGGACACATCTCTGTCATATTTTAATCAAAGGCTGGGATAGACAAAGTCACAAAAGAACATACTTCTTGTTTGAGACAGATATTGGAGGAGGCTTTGGTGCTAGGCCTCAGGTTAATTCAGCACTATCTGTGAGTGGCTCCCCAATTCCAGGACACATCTAGGCCTCTAAAATGCAGTCTTCACTTCTTATTGCTATATACCACTCCACATTCAGAATGTCTGGAATAGCCAACAACTGTGCTCTAGGTCCTCATCTAAAAACTTAATTCCCCAAGTTGTAGCCTTCTCTTCTTACCATGAGATCTTCATCTCGGTCTGGAGACAACACAAGAGGGATTATGACCTGATTACGGAACAGCGGTGTCTTTTCATGCTTCAAGACCTTGTTCAGTGTGTTCAACTGTCCAGAGAGCAACGCAAAGCTGTCCAAGACAGAGGGCCTGGTGGTAGCAAAAAAGTGTCAGAATGTTCCTGGTAAAGTAGCTTCTAAGGGGTTCTTTAGACTAGGAATATCCAGATCCCCCCCTCCACCCCCCAAAGACTCACAAAGGTATGGCTGGACTAGGTGGGAACCAGACTAGCTCATGAGGATTCTGGAGTTAGAAAAGAGGGAACACATGCTCAGTTTCATCACAGATGTAGACGTAGGAAAAAGGGGGAGGTTGGTGAGGGTGGGAACAGTGGCAAAATAGGAACCACAGCAACCCTGGTATTAGTAAAAATTCAGAAACTGGGGAAAAGCCTCCCTTCCAGTCTGGAAAGAGAAGTCACACTTCCAGAGTAGGTTTGATTAGCAACATCTGTGACAAGAGATCCTGTATGAATACCACATTCCTACTGTAGTGGGGGTCCTCCTCCCGGAGAAGTCAAAGAATGATAACCAAAAGCTAAAAGTAATCTTGAATTGGGAAAGCAGGCATTTCCCTACATCTTTGCCATACAGGCCCTAAGCCAAACTTCACCTGTTGGGAAACCCAGTTCTTTCCAAATCAAAAGATAATGCCAAAGTGATAAATAGTTACATCACTGGAGATATCCTATCCACTCTGAGGTTCAGCACCCCCACCTCTGGGGTCCTCCCCAGCTAGCCATGGCAATCCTTACCAGGTCAGCCGGTCATACTCGTTTTCCAACTTGTAAATGAAACTCCCCAATGAGTTCTTCAGATCACCCACTTGATTCAGCAGTGCATCTAATGACGCCTCAAGTTGTTTCTCCTCCCTCTGCACCAATAGCAACAGGTTGGTTACTCAAATGGGTGTGAATATGACACATATAGAGACACACAGAGGGAAAGCTGAAAAGTCAAGACAGTGCACAACACTAGCCAAGGGACACAGGCTCTCACTAGCACAGGACAGGCAGGTGGTTAACTATCTTTGGTATTTGGGTTATACACAGCATTCACCCTTCGACCTTTCAACCCATTTACACGACCTCAATTCTTCCTACCTACTGATGCCTTTCTCTCAGCACCTCCTAATCCCTGCCCAGAACATCCTCTCATTGAGAAATTGTGACCAGACATGTCTGGTGGTTAATGATTTTTGGTGCACTGCTGCAACCGATGCCAGCTTTCTCTGCCCTAGAACTTGTCTGATGTTGGGGGGAGTGGGGAGGAGAAGATCTGCAAAAACATTTTTTCCTCTCTATGGTCTCCAGTTTTACTTCACGTCATTTTTAACAACTCTCAGGCACAGGCTCATAAAAATAATGCAAAACTGTCTTGCAGATTCTCCAATGTGCATGATGGCAACCTTGATCCACTTTTGGCCTCAGATTATAATTAGCTTAGATTGTGGCCGCCGCGCCAGAGCAATTCCCTCAACCCTCTGACGTCTCTCCAATTATAGATCCCTATTTGGTCTGCATCCAACAGCCTAGGCCGAGGCACGGGCCAATCTACCACTTTCTTGAGTCATCTTTCTTGGATTACATCTTATCCTTCTCAAATTACAACCTAGGATCCGTTCCCAAATTCTATAAAATCTGTGCTGCGTCCTTCCTCCAGATTAAGCTGTAGTCTCTGTCTCCTGTCAGCCAGGCTCCACCCCCATCCGTCCATCCACAGCGCCTCGTTCCGCATCCCGCGTTCCCTAAACCATCAGCCGCGGACTCTGCGGCTTCCCCCAAACCCCAGCTCCTCACTCACTCCTGGGCCAGCCACTCTTAGCCCGGTTACCCGAAGATAGCCAGAGGTCAGTAGCCCTAAGCCAGTTCTCACCTGCATTGCGGCGGCAACGATTTCCTTTTCCGGTTTCCAAGTCAGCAAGTCTCAGGGAGAAGACCTCGTCCACCAATCAGTAACTCAGAACTTGGCCCTCCCATGCACTTCCGGTTCCTGCCGGGTACGAGGTAGCCGGGTCAGGGGTCACGACGGGAGCATCTCCTCTGGCCCGGGCCGGCGTGGGAGGGCTGTGTGATGGCCTCGGAGCGCCCGGAGCCGGAGGTGAGGGGCTGGCGGGCGCGCCGCTGGGCTCCGACAGCTGAGGGAGAGGGCCCGGCGGCCAGGGGCGGGCGTGGCCTTCCCCGATATGGGGGCTGCCCGACCGCCATCCGCTACTTCCTCGGGGCTGGTGGGGTGAGCAAAAGGAGAAACTCATTTTGTTTACTGAAATTTCATCCGCGCCGCAGGCTCCATTTCTCGCGGGTTCTTTGATCAACCGATGGTATTAACAAAACCTGTATTGATTTTCTGTTGCAGTTTCACTGAGCCACCCGGCAGTAGATTTACTTTGCGGGTTTCTGCTTTTCTCAAACATTTGGAATGCCTTAGACAGCATAAATTAGTTAGTATTAGTGCTCATGCATTTGGAGAGTAGCTTTGGTTCGTGAAACAAAACATTTGATTCAGAGTGAAGCCTAGTTCCACTACTGGCGCTGTAATTTAGCTATCCGAAACTTGGGGCAAGTCTAGACTTCCCCAGGTCCTGCCTCCTTTATAAAATACCTATTTCGTAGGGTGGTTGGAGGATCGCATATGTTAAACAGAGAGTGCATGTTAGGTTTCCATTAGGTGCTGAGGACTATGCAAACAACTTTACATTTTGTTACACTTATGCAAGGATGGTAACACTATCCATTCTGATGTACCTAGAAAAGAACGAAAAAGTGAGAGGTTAACGAATATCTTACCCAAGTGCCACTGACTGAAGTGTAGCAGAATTTTGGAGTTAGAACTGAGTATAAAATCTCAGATTTGGAAGAATATCACTAGGGGAGGTGCCCAGTATCACAGAAGTACATGAGGAGGTGGCGAGTGATGAAAGAGGATTTATGGAGTGTGTGAGAAATATTGTAAGAAAATATTTGAATTGTATGTCACACGAGTAGTAGTCATTACTGTGTTTACTTCCTGCCAGGTGCCTTTCTAATATCAATTAATGCTCTCAAACCTATGAATTAGACACTCTAAGCCCTATTTTTAAGTTGAGGAAACTGAGAAAAAATAACAAAGCTATACAGCTATTAAGTAGGTGGTCTGGCTTCAGATCTGTTCAGGTCTGTTCTGAACCATAGGTTTATAGGATAAATAATAAAGTAACCACAGGATGGTAAATCTCCAGTTCACTGGAATTTAGTGTGATGAAGATGAATATGGTTGTGGGAAACTATGCCTTACTTAAAAGAATCAGACTTGATCACAGGGGTAGCTAGAATAGCTCATGCCTCAGAAATAGTAATACTGAGGAAAAACATGAAAGTGTTTGCAGTATGTTTCATTATGAATTAAAATGAGAGAAATGGAGGAGAAATACTGCTTACCTTTTAAGCAGATGTTTAAAACAGCACTAAGTCCAGTAGAAATCTAATATAAGGCACATAGGTAGGCATATTTAAAAAAGTGAAAGGAAACCAGTGACATCAACTTTAATAATGTAGTTAACCCCATATTTCCAAAATGTTTTTTTCAACATGTAATAAAAATTGTGAGCTATTCAACTTTTTTTTGTACCAAGTCTTTAAAATTCAGTCTGTATTTTCCACTTACAGCAAATCTCATTTTGAACTAGCAACAATTCAAGTGCCCAGTAGCCCCATATGGAGTGGTTACCACCTGAAACAGTGCAGATCTAAAGTAGCTTGTAGTTGAGACATACCTCCTGGGAGTCTCATTTAGCCCAAAATTAAGGATTCCTTACATTCTTGTTTTGCATTTCTGGAAACTTTATCTCAGAAGGTAAAACTTTATCTCAGCAGAGTTCTGCCCCTAAGCATAAAAAAGTGAGGTGGTTATTGATACAATCCAGAGAGAAAGATTGGGTGTAGTCAGTTTTAAGAAATCATTCATTCATCAAATACTTAAAATATTCTCTGAGTGCTGCTAAGGACTCAGACTTGTGCTAAGTATCAGGGCGGATATGAGCAGTGTAAGACATGGTACCCTGTTTTTTGTGGTGTAAACAAATGTTGAATTATGATAATAAGTGCCGCAAAGGAAAATTACAGAGTGAATGAATGTTTAACAAGAGGTTTTTAACCTACTTTGTTAAGGAAGTGGGGGTGGGTGGCTTGCAAATTGGGAAGTTTCTTAGAAGAATGACATTTAAGCCTGAAGAGTGAGAAGTTGCCGTGACATCTCATTCCAGACCAAGGGAATAGTGAAAATCCTGAGGTGAGAAGGAACTCAGAGCCACCAGGGAGCTGACAGGAAGCAGCTGCTGCTGTGGGTACAGTGTAACCATAGAATAGCTAATGTGGGGTGCTTGAGAAGTATCTAATTTTTTTTAATTAAAAGTCTCCATAAAATAGACCCTAGTATTAACCCTATTTCACAAATGAGGAAACTGAAGCACAGAGTTTAAGTGACTTGACTGCGGGCTGGTAACCAAAACAGAACCAGCGTTTGACCCTAGGTGCTCTAACGCTAGAGTGCCTGCTCTTGTTGGGGTGCTTGAGAAGTATCTAATTTTTTTTAATTTAAAGTCTCCATAAAATAGACACTAGTATTAACCCTATTTCACAAATGAGGAAACTGAGGCACAGAGTTTAAGTGACTTGACTGCGGCCTGGTAACCAAAACAGCAGAACCAGCGTTTGACCCTAGGTGCTGTAACACTAGAGTGCCTGCTCTTGATGGGAGGGATTGGTGAGCGATGAGGCCAGAAAGGAAGATTCAGGTTGAGGCCATGCAAGAGACAAGATTTTGGCCTAAGTGCCGTGATAAGGAGGCTTCAGACAGTTCGGGGGTGGGAGAGGTGGCAAATACATTATTTCATGGGAATCTGTTAATGGGAAACAGCACAAGGATTTGAAAAAAACTCAAAAAATAATGTATACCTTAACCACAAAGAGACATGTGCAAAAAACAAGTATCTGGGCCATGTTTTCTTCATCTGCTATACATAGTATGTAACAGAATGCCTATAATGTTTTATTCATCTTGTTGTAAGTGGTATGTAGGCCTCAATAAATGTTCCAAAGAATGATAAGCTGGTTTTATTGTTATGCTGACTCTTATTAGTTGTAATAACATCCTTATGAAGTAGATTTTCTTATCCATATATTATCAATGAAGAAACTTGAAGAATGAAAAAATTGCCCAAGCTTACCCAGAGGGCATGTAGTAGAACCAGATTTGAATTCAAGTCTCTGACTCCATGGCCGTGCTTTGTCTCAGTCAGGCTACTCCAAAGGTAGTACTCTTCAGGCTTGGGACCTAAATACTGGGAACTTGAGCAACTTGCAAGTATGGATGCTGTGAGAACACAGTGAACTCAGGGAGTCTTAAACATTAATGTGGAAAAAATCCCTTGAAACTATTTAAAGATAGATTCCTGAGCCCCAGTCCAATTCAGTTGGTCTGAGGAGGTGCCCAGGAACCTGCATTTTCATAAGCACCTCAGGTGATTGTAATGTAGCTGGTCCTTGGCTCATGCTTTGAAAAATACCATTTTAGCTGCTTACATTAATTCTTAAGTCTCCTGGTTCTGATAAATTCCATCTTGGATGTGAAGCAAAACTAGAGATGATGTTTTGAAACAATTGCTGACTTTGAAGGATCATGTGTAAGCAGATATGTCCTGATGTCCTGAGTTTAGGCTTATGTTCCAGGCGTCAGTTTGAACTTGTCCTGGACGATGAGTTCATCATTCAGATTAATCCTTTGAGACAATGAGCAGTAGTGAAATTAAGCAACCTACTAGGGATCTGAAGAGACTTTAGTAATAGCACAGTACTCATCTATACCCTCCATCTAGCTTATCCCACTGTCTCTCCTCACTCAGTATACTCTACACGGCCTTCATGTCACTTTCTCCTAAGACCCTCGCTTGGGTCAGATTATTACATTCTGTCACAGAACCACATTCTTACCCTTTGGCACTCTTACTCAGTTTGTAATAATATAATAATCAGAATGATTCATGGGTTTTTTCCCTCCATGACAGGGTAAATTTTGTGACAGCAGAGGATGCCAATTTTTGCTTACCATTGTATCCTTTGAACCTAGCACAGTGCCCAGCGTGTATTGAGCTCTCCACAAATGTGTTGGCTGCTGAATGAATGCATCTCTACTTCCCTTTGTTCTCTTTGGACTTGATGGCATTCTGATCAAATTAGCAGGGAAATTAAGCTGGAAAGGGATTTACTAGAAGACAGAACAGCACTTGAAGCTGCACAATAGAATAGCAGCCTGAATTTATCCAATGTAATAGGACTAATTGAATAATTGTATGTGTCTATAAAAGCCAGCTGCATGATGACAGAATGGGGGATGTGTCTTAGTAGCAGCACAAGTGAGAAAGTCATAGAAGTTTCCTGAGTTCACAGTATGGTCAGGTTTTTCAAAAAGTACATAGAATGTAGGAGACTGAATCTATGACCTCATCCAGGTATTGTGCTTCATTCTGGCCTCCACAATTAATGTTGAAAAGTAGATCAGCCAGATTTCATTCATATGCATGTGATCTAAGATAGAAAGTGGTTAGGAAATGAAACCATGCCATTTGAAACATACTTAAAGAGCCAGGAGATATTTATTAGGGAGAAACAAAGACTCAGAACTGTTAGCAAATGTCTGATAGATCTTCTTTGCCAGTCGGTCATACTCTCTTTGTGTAAATTTAGGAGATAAAACCAACAATGGATTAAATATTTTCAGGAAAAATATTTTAATAATGGGCCAAGAGAATATTCAGCAGACAGATTCTGGCTTAATGTGAAGAAACTTCCAAGTGTGCCAGTTAAATAAGGAGGAACACCAAAAATTTGAAGTGAATGACTGCAGGATTTCTTCCAGTCTTCAAAAAATAACACCTTGTTATTATTCATATGTGTGTTTATACAAGCACTTTTAGTGTATAAAGTGCTTTCATACATCATTGGGATACATGGTAGTATTTTTTTTTTCAGATTTTTTTATTTATGCATACAAGCTGGGGTACAGGCCAGAGGCGTGGGGCAGTGAGAGGGTTCACCAGAGACAGAGTGGGGAGCAGAACAGGCAGATCAACGGAAATACACTGCTGAGGGGAGTGGCGGGCGAGGCAGGAGAGGTCTGCTGCGCCATGTGGGAATCTCACGTCGAACTCACGTTGCGCTGCCGACAGCTCCACAGTGCATAGCGCAGCGCTTAACCGCTGCACCACCAGGGAGGCCCCATGGTAGTATTTTAAATAGAGGAGGATGTTAACCTTCAAGCCCAGAGTCTTCCCCTATCAAATCATATTTCTTTCCATGACACAGTTCTCCCTTTTAAAACAAATCTGTTAGAACTCACACCAGAACCCATCTCCCCAGGTTCCAGGAACAGTAAAAAGAAGATAATACCAGAAAAGAACATGAGAAGGAAATCATTTTCATGGCAGCAAAGGGACAGTAGAACCACCTAGTTGTGAGTGCAGTTGCCTTCATTCATGCATTCATTCACCAGATAGTATTTGAACAACTAATGTGTCTTGGCTCTGTGCTGGTTGCTAGGAATACAACAAAGAACAGTCTGTATAGATACAACATCTGCCTCCCTGGAGAAACAAAGATTAAAGAGTAGACAAATACTTCACTCTAAATTGTGCTGGGTGCTTTGGGAAGTGGTCTGCTTTGCATATGCCTGTCAGAGGTTAGTGCACCAGGTCATGCAAAGATCTTTTATTAAACCCAGAGTTGCCAAGATTTCAATCTCAAGGAGGGAGCCACCAAGTGTCCCCAATTGTTCTTGTGGTGATTAGGATCCTTGGACATATGCTCTCCCCACTTTAACCTGGGCTCAGAATGGGCCAGAACTTTCTTTGGTGTTTCCTTGCACAGCTGAAACAGGCTGGCATTTGGGGAAAAAGAAGATTTTGCTGACTACCAAAGAGGAACTAAAGGAAAATAATTTCCAGACTAGTGTGATTAGAGACTAGTGTAGTTAGGAGTTCCTAATAACAAGTAACACCTTGTTATTATTCGTATGTGTGTTTATACACACTTTTAACTTATGCTTTCATCCATCATTGGGATAGGTGGTGGTATTTTATAGAGGAGGAAATTAACCTTCAAGCCCTGAGTCTCCCCTATTAAATCATATTTTCTTTCTATAACTCTGTTCTTCCTTCTAAAACAAATGGAACTAGTGTGGTAGAGACTAGTATAGTTAGGAGACTAGTGTACTAAATGTGATTAGTTTTAAATGTTGCATTTGCTTTGCTTAGAACATACTAATTAATTTACTTAATCCACCAAGTTTTATTGAGTATCCGACGCACCAGGTACTGCATTGGGCTCTGGAGTTAGAACGATAAACACAAAGGACTGCTGATTTGGGATTTTTTTCCATTCTGATACTCCTCTGAGCCCCAACCCATACCTTTTAAAATAATCTTGACCAGCATCCAGTATAGTCAACTTGTAGATAAGAGCGGTTACTAATATCGCACCCACACCAGCACCAGCTTAATCAGTCTTGAGGGAGAGCTTGCCAGGTTTCTGAGAGTATCCCGCCTGAAACCAGTGGGCAAAGAAATCATTGCTGGAGTTTCCTTCTTTGCCAGTAAACCCCTTGTCTGTTTTCAGGAACTTGCCAGCACAATTCTCTGGGCCCTTTTGAGAGAGCTGGCGACTAGAAAGTGATGATAGATAAATATATCTTGATTTTTCTAACTGACTTGGAGATTGTTCTGCAACTTGTGTTTTCTGATGTACCTTAGTCATCCTTGACGTCTTTCTTTTTGTTACTTTCCTCCCTACTTCCAATTAATCACCAGTTCTTGTCGGTCTTATTCTACAGATTCCTTAAAATGCAACTAAGCTTACTTGCTCAAAGGCTAGTTCAGCTGACTTTTTTTTTTTTGGTTATAACAAGACTTTATCCATGAAAGCAATGGTAGTTTTACATTCTCACTCAACTCCTTGTCTCATCGGGGACGTGTCTTAAACAGTTCACACAATGGCTACTTTGAGTAGCTCTGGTCTAGGCCACTGTCATCTCCTCTGGTCACTAAGGATCTTTCTAAATCACATGGTAACCAGAGGAGTTTTTTAAATGCAGGTATGTTAATATTGCCCTGCTGAAAAAAATTGTCTAATAGCTCTACCTAACTCTTGCGATAAAATCCAAAATCCTAGCCAGGCTGACCTCAGCACAGTGTGGGAAAACAGTGTAATAGAGAATAGTATTTCCCCCAAAGTATAATTTTCAGGTAGTATGGAGACATAACATAAAACAATATTGAACCACAGTTTTTCAGGATTTAATCTTTTTATTTTTCCTATTATGTCACGGTATACTTTCTGTTTGTAAACCCCCATCTTGTTCCTTCTTGTTCCTACTTTCTGTCTTCTCTGCTCTCAGGTCCCCAGTTTTATCCATTTGTCACTCTCAGTAAATGGGCTTTGCAGCTCTTAGGGCCTGAGTTTAACTTGTGACCTTATGCCTACTAGTTAATCTTAAGTTATCTTAAGTTACATCGTTTTATTTTTTTGGACCCCAGTTTTCTTTTGTCTAATGTTTTGTGTGAAGATCGAATGAGTTTACTTATATAAGGCGTCTACTATTGTGCCTCATAATAACCTGTATAGTTAACTTTTCTTATATTTTTGTACTAAGTGCCAGACCCTGTGCTGAGCACTCCATGTGCAAATATTCCCTTACTCCCTGTAATAGCACTGTTAGATATGTATTAGAATTATTTCATGTTGCTTTACATAAGATGATCTCATTTTAAAAATAAAGACAATGAGGCTTGAAGAGGTCAAGTACCTTTTCCAAGATCTTACAGATCACAGGCTGCTGAGTGGCCAAATTGGGATTCAGACCCATGCTGTCTGGATCTGACGTTCTTGCACTTAGTCTCTGCAGTGTACCGCTAAATGTATTTTCTGTACTCAATAAATGTGTCCTTTCCTGTTTCTTGCCTTCTTCTTTCATCTCTACCATTTCCCAATATCTATATGTCTTTTATCCTTGCTTTCTGACTTGGAGAAGACTTTATTCAACTTTAGTCATTACATCTCTCCATACTCTTCTCTGACATCAGGCCCCCTTTATTGCTGTTCCAGGGCTGTTTTGATCTCTTCTCCATGCATATGTCCCCATGGGGGGAGGGGGAGAATTCGCTTTCCTTCAGCACCACATTTCTCAACATGCAGGTATTGATTTCTATTCATTTCCTCTCTACCAGTCTCTCTCCAATCCTGCCAGTTGGGCATCCCCCCATACCTCACTAGCCAGTAACACAGGACAGTTATTTGTAATTCATCTAAAACAGGAACAGAGTAATCTTTGAGGCAAGAGCAAGGAAATAAAGGAGTGTTCCAACAAGGTATAATCTGGAAGAAACATCAGGTGAGTTCAGGTTAGTCGACCTTTGTTTTCTCTGTGAAACCTTAGGCACTTTGGTCTGCTAGGACTGAGAGGGTTGAGAGATTGGTGGTTCTGGGTAGCATAGGCGAGGCTGCTGGCCAGGGGAAAATAAAGGATTGATAAAGACCTGCTAGAGTTGGCCCATAGGCAGGGTGATGAATTCTTTCTGTCAAAGTGCAGCTGTAGTGTCAAGGGAGAATGTTAGCCTGTCCTAAGTCAGTGTTTGGCAGGGCTTGTACGGTAAACTTGGACAAGGGAACTGATGCTCATTAGAACATTGTTGAACTAACTTCCTATGAGTGAACGGAGGGAAGGAACTAGCGCTTTGACAACGTGTAAAGGTCACTTCCTCTGTATAGAGGTCTTCAGAGGGGTCTACAGTGTTGTTTGTTTTGTTTTGTTTTTTTTAAAGATTTATTTATTTATACATACAAGCTGGGGTACCGGCCAGAGGCGTGGGGCAGCGAGAGGGTTCACCAGAGACAGAGTGGGGAGCAGAACAGGCAGATCAGAAATACACTGCCGAGGGGAGCAACAGGCGAGGCAGGAGAGGTCCGCCACACCATGTGGGATTCTCCCCTGCTGGGCGTCAAACTCGCATCGACAGCTCCACAGCGCAGTGCTCAACCGCTGCTGCACCACCAGGAAGGCCCAGAGGGGTCTACAGTGTTTAACTGAATCCTTGGGAGCACCTTACACAGAGGTGGGCGTGACCTTGTTTCTCACTCTTGGATCATGAGCTCCTTGGATAAATTACTTGCACAGTGATCTTTGCATACTAGGAACATAGTGAACTTTTAGACTTATTAATGTCTCTGTCTCTTTGTCTCCAGGTAGAAGAAGCTGGGCAGGTGTTCCTGTTGATGAAAAAGGATTATCGTATCTCCCGAAATGTCCGCCTAGCTTGGTTTCTCAATCACCTGCATCAAACTGTGCAGGCTACACCTCAGGAGATGCTGGTGAGGCCCCAAAACACAACAGAATATGAGGGGCTGGTCCAGAGCATCTGTTTTTTTAAGGAGAGTGCTGAAAACATCCTCAGGATGAGAGACTACAACCCTTGAGGAATCTAATTCTAAAAGGGGCAAGTTATTTTGCTCACATGATACCACAGGGGAAATTTTGCTTAATAACTTTTCCAGGCATTGGAAGGAAGAGTGTGTGGTTGGATTGCAGGAGGTGGAGCTAATGGTGTGTCATTTTGGATATAAAAGTCAGGTCCTGGAAAGAAAGGGTAACTCTTCCCTAACCCTCTCCTTTTCTCTCTACGCTTCTTTTCAGCTTCAGTCTGAACAGGAACTGGAAGTCCTCAGTGTCCTGCCCCCTGGGTGGCAGCCAGATGAACCAGTGGTCCCAAGGCCATTCCTCCTCGTACCTTCCACCCGAGTGACCTTCCTGGCATGGCAGTATCGATTTGTCATTGAGCTGGATCTTAGCCCATCTACTGGCATTGTGGTAAGGGGTAGGGGAAATAGTGGGAATAAAAGATGGGGTAGGAGTTGAAAAGGAGAGGGGAAGACCTGGAGGAAGTGAAAGAGGATCCAAACCTACCAGTGTAGAAAGGAGATAGACTCGTAAAGGAATGGCGAGTGTTTAAAGACAGGTGCCATTCCATCTGTGACACTGTGTTTGCAACCAGCTTTAAGAGCAAAGTCCCATTGACCTATGGAAGCTGCTTGTTTCTGTGCTGTCAGAGCTGCCTTTGATTTCCCTTGAGAGATCTTTTTTTGTTTTGCTTCAGGATGATTCCACAGGGGAAATCTTGTTTGATGAAGTTTTCCATGCCCTCTCCCGCTGCCTTGGCGGGTTGCTTCGGCCTTTCCGAGTGCCTGGATCTTGCATTGACTTCCAACCTGAGATCTACGTAACCATCCAAGCCTACTCCTCTATTATTGGCCTCCAGTCCCATCAGGTATTGCATCCTTTCTCCAGGTTTGTGCCCTTTGACCTAATTTCTGATAGTCCACTGCTCAGGTCCTCAAGGTCCTGTTGGCTCTATGAATCCCTCTCCTCTTGAGAAGAATCAGTTTCTCTGGTCTTAAAGAACCTTCCCATAGGCCTTAGGTCTGTTAGCATCGATTGCACATGGGCCTCCCTCTCACCTCTGAGTCTGGTTCTGGCCGCTGTATGTTTATCTCCCTTTCCCCCCCAACTTTAGTTTCATCAAAAGGTTTGCTGTTTTCCTGACCTGGCAATACCCCCAGGAGATGGTCTTTCACAGTAGTTTGATGATTTTTAAATATACCCAGAAATATAATTTCTTCCAAGGACAGAGAGGGTTATTTTCTCTGAGGGCCCTAAGAACTGTTGGGTGTAATGCGGACCAGGCAGATAATGGCAGGGCTTATCCTGCATCCAGCAGGCTATCACGAGACATTCCTTTTGGAGAACAGCCAAGTCTGTTACTAGAGTATCTGTTTTTGGCTTAGATAAACCTTGGCCCAGTTTCCACTCATCTGCTCTTAACCACCCTCAACTTATTGGTAAGGGTGAAGCTGTCCCCAATGGCTGCATTGTTACCTTAGCTATCAAACTGTCTTTGAGAGACAGGGATACATGAACCAGCATCCTAGGGGCTCAAATATGCACCCATACAACTGGCGCTTGCTTGGATCCCAGCCCTTCAGCCTGGCTTAAGTGCTGTCTTAGTGCAGCTGCTAGGACTGCTGCTTGTGAGCTACTCACAGAGGCTTTGCAGGTGCTGATGGCCAGGCAGAGAAAGCCTGGCTGTTAGGTAATCATTTGATACTTGGTTCCATTCAGGAGATATTTCCTGAAGCCTGTCTATCCCGGGCCTCGTCTAGGCCCAGAAGCCAGATGCATCAGTTACTATCCCTATCCTCATGAGAGGAGTTGAGAGTTTAGTGGGGGAGACAGATATTAAAGGAGCTGGTTTCAGTTGAGTGTGTAAGGGCACTATTAAGTTGTGACGCAGTGATATGGAAGCACCCAGGCGAACCCAGGGCAGCAACAGGAATGATTTTTGAACTAAGAGACATTTAAATTGAGTCTTCAAGGAAGATTCGAGGTTAACCATTTAAAGAAGGGGAAGTAGGCTTTCCAGGCCAAGGGGCTAGCTAAAGCAAAGACATTGAGCTAGGAGGCTGTGCTCCTGATCACAGGTGCTTTAGGGAACTATGTGTTGTTCCATCTGACACAGTAATGTTTAAATGTGGGGGTTTGGGTGGAGGTAATGAGACTGGAGAGGTAGGTTGGAGCCAGATTATGAAAGACCTCAATGTGATGACTAAAGACTTGTACTTTATTCTTTAAGGGGGTTTACTGTGGTGATTAAGAGTGCTGGATCTGGAATCACGCTGCCTATATTTGCTTTCTGACTGAACCACTTACTGGCTTTGTGCCTTTAAGCAAGTTACTTAACCCCTCTGTGCATCTGTATTTGGGAAATAGCCATTTTCCAAAATGGGTGTATTAATGGTACTTATGGTGATTGAATTCATACACATCAAGCACTTAAAACAATATCTTCCACATAGAAAACATGCAAATGTTAGCTATTAAAACTATTAGCCATTAAAACTATTAGCCATAGGTGGTAGGGAACCATTGAAGGTTTTAATGGACAGTAACAGGATCAGATTGGTACACTAGGGAGATCACACTTATTTGTGGCTAGTGTGGAGGATGGATTGGGTGACTAAGTGTGGATTTGGGAAGAACAGGCTGAAGATTATTGCAGGCTGGGAGAAGAGAGGAGGCCTGACCAAGGATGGCGGCTATGGAGAAGGCGAGGACTTAGTTGAACCACAGAGCCACTTGTCAACCCTGAGCCAGCTTCTTCATCAGCTCTCAAGTCTCTCAAGATGTATCCCACTGCTTTTTAAAAAAAAAGAAAAAGTTAAATCTCTTTTACATACCTGTCCATTAAAGGAAATTTGAAAATATATAAAATATTAAGAAAGAAACAAAAGTCATCCTTAATATACCATCCAGAGATATTACTATTAACATTTTACAAAATTTCCTTCTTGTTTTATGAGTCTGTAGTCATTCTCCCTCATTACCACCCTCCCTCCAAAGAGAGGAGCACATCAGGAGAACATTTAAACACTCAATTTTACATCCTGCTTTTTAAAATGTGTCATATGGACATTTTTCTGTGTCCTTAAATATTCTGTGAAAATGTGATTGTTCACAGATGCTTGACTTAGTATTTTATCATCTTTTATTATGTACTTAACCAGTCTCTTGTTGCTGGACACTTGGGTTGTCCCAATTTTCACTCTGGAAGAGTGAAACAATACAGCTGAGGGCATCTTTCTCACTTTTTTATAGCCCAATTCCTACTATTCCTCTGATTCTGCTTCTCCTGTCACGGTCAGACCTGCCGAGTGGTCCCTCTCTTACCTCACTGCCTGACATCACCCACTCACCCAGGGCTGAATAGGGAGTGAAGAAGTCGTTGTTGCCCAGGAGGGCAGGGTCTGGGGAGATGGAGGGGGCATGTGAGACAGGTGTAGAAGTCTGCTGGGGAGCGGGAGGAGGAATCCTTAGGGCCATCCGGGGCCAGCAGGCCTAAATCACATTTTTCAGATGGGGGCACTTACTTACATTAAAAGTAGAAAGGAAGAATCCCTATGGGAAAAGAGGACTCTTCTGTAGTATCTTAAAGGAAAAACAAGAGCACAGATAGATTTAAATACCTAGTGAACATTGAGGGTATTTTGAGTGGGTTGGAGAGTAGTGCACCCTCAGAGGTAGGGTAAGCAGGGTGTGACTGTTGACTGGTATCCTGTCTCTGTCAGTGGTGTCTGCTGAGAGTACAGAGAAGGAAGGAGCCTTTGGGGAAATAAGCTTTGGGAAAAAAACGGGAAAGGTCCAGAACAGCCTGTGTGTACATGCTTAGAAGTAAACAAGGAAAAAAAAGTTGTGAATTGGGATGGGAAAGACTGCCAGGCTGAGGTGGAGCAGCTTATAGACAATGTCTGGTAGCCCAGGATGGAAGGAGCTGGAAGATCTCATGACACCCTGATGTCTAGACTTTAGAAGCCTAGTGTGGCAGACTAAGCAGAGGGAGATTGTCAGCCAGGTTTAGATAGTTAATAGTAGTGATAGGAGGGTGCTAAGTGGTGATAAGGTGAACCTAAGCTAAGGATTAGGGGAGTAGGTGATCTGATAAAGAAGGAATTGGATGTAGGTAGCTGACCTTTGGTCCTAGTTGGGTGGGAAGCTAGGATTGCCTGAGAAGCTGTGGAAAGTAAACTGGGATCTTGTCCAGGGTCCTTGACCTTCATGTCTCCCTGACCTTAATGTCTCAGTCTTCCCCTGTGCTTCGCAGGTGCTGGTACAGGGCTGCCTTTTGGACCCTTCCCAGCGGGAGATGTTCCTGCAGCAGGTATATGAGCAGCTCTGCCTCTTCGAGGATAAGGTGGCCACCATGTTGCAGCAGCAGTATGACCCCCAGAGCCAGGTATGTGGGAGAGAGAGTGGGTGGAGGCCACGTAGAAAGAGGAGCTGTTGCGACTCAAGGTGATTGAGGAGGAACAAGCTGAACCCTGAGGAAAAGAGGGCAGAACAAAAGGACTAAGAGCCAGGAGCAGAGTGAGTACACATGAATAAGTTTCCTGTGGGAGGAGAGCACAGATGCACTCCCTAAGACACACATTCCTGCTGGCAGAAAATGGGAAGGCTAGTTAGTGCTGGTGTTTTTCTCCCCCAGTGGATCTGAGAAGGTGATCTGGGTGGCGCTGACCCCTGGTTTATATTTTGTACAATCAGGGATACAGCCCCATGGACTCACTAGAAGGCATGGACTCCTTTTGGATATCCAGGGAAATGCCAGTTCTGTGTGTCTGAAGATTTTCAGAGGATTGGTATATTAAATATTTCATAAAGATGATAGAGAAATACAGAAAAGGGACCAAATTGGCAAAGGGTGAAAAGCCCTGCTCAAGTACATTCTGATGCTGCATTCCCTGTGTCCATCTGAGGGTTAAAATCTGAGCACGCATTGGCAGGGAGCAGTTTGGCCTCTTGCATAGTGGGGGGTCGGAGTCCTCACAGGAATAGGCTATGGCAGTGCTAGGCTGTAAATTCTGGCTTTGCTGTGGAAGGGGGCAGCAATGTCATGTGTCCCATTCTGTTCTATAAATTGGGCCAGGCAGAGGACCAGTCCCCAGACTCCACAGACCCCCCAGGCCGGAAGGTGGGAGTCTCCATGGTGACAGCTGATCTTGGACTGGTCAGTATGATTCGTCAGGGCATCCTGGCATTGCAGTTGCTGCCCTCAAACTCTAGTGCAGGTCAGTAGAAATAATGTCGGTGGGATTGGGGAAATAGGATTCAGGAATGGGGAGGGGGACATTATCCACAACGATAGAGGTTCCAGGAGATCAGTGGGCCCAGAGGAGAGGATCTTTTGCATTGTTTGTACAGTTAAGTGCCTATTTTAATATCACAATTGCCCCCAACTCTGATAATGATCAGGGCCCTAGTGGCAAGGAGCAGAGCTCCAAGGACATCACTCAGGAGGACACTGGGCTCCAACACTAAGAGGAGGAGGCTCAGAGAAGGAGAGAAGGAAAGGTGTTAGAGAATTATAAAGTACGCTGGTTGACATTGCTGAGGTCCCCACGGGCCTGTCCGTTGGATGCCTCCCTGTCACTGTGACTCAGTTGGCACCCTGATCTGCTGTTTCCTGCTCTAGGCATCATTGTGATCACAGATGGGGTGACCAGCATCCCTGATGTTGCTGTCTGTGAGACCTTGCTGAACCAACTTCGCAGTGGCACTGTGGCCTGTTCCTTTGTGCAGGTGAGGACTTTCTAGGTAAAGAGAAAGAAGCGTGGTATTTCATAAAGCTGGATATGGCTGCTTACTCTTTTGTAGGAGCTGATCTCTTATTCTAAAAAACAGGAACTAGGTTCACCTGAGTATATTCTCAGCCAGTTTGAATCCAAGGACTTCAGAGCAGAGGGCAAAAAAGTGTGGCAAACAAGTCTGGAATGTAGTCATTATGTTAATGAGTTGCAGCATAATTTTGGATAATGTATAGAGGAGAAAAGTCACTAGTTGAGTTTATATTTCATAAAGTCATTTGTACTACTGGGTGAAGGGTAAGAGTGGAGACTGTTAATTGCACAGGGCAGGTGAGAAAGAATTGGGCTTACATAAGGGGAACTGAGGGTATGAAAGAAGGGGCTGGGATTGAGACTATGAAGAGACAGAATCAGTGGACATGATTAGTGAACTGTGGGCAGAGTGAGGGAGAACGGAGTTAAGAAGATCTCCAAGTTTCTGATCTCAGTGATGACTATGTAGCCAGTAGAGCAAACAGGAAGAGGAACATTTGGGGTAGAGGAAGAGAGGTTATAAATCCATGTTTGTGCACATTGTGCTTGTGGGTCAACCAAACAGCAATTAAGAACACTGTCTTTGGAGTTAGGTGTGCCTGGCCTGAACCCAGGCCCCTTTTGTGTAGCACTGGGCATATCACTTCACTTCTTGGTTGAATTCATTGAATGAGGTGGTACATTTAAAGTGCTTAGCATAGTGCATAATTTCTTAATAAATGCCTGGCTGTTCACATAAAGTGGGGGGTGAGAGTGAGAATGGGAGCCCAGAGGGAAGTGTAGGATGGAAGGAGAGAGTTGTTTCAGTCTATCTCTCTCTCTCTCTTTTTTTTTTTTTTTAACTAGAAACAAAGGCATGTTTCTAAGGAGCCATGATGAAGCAGAGTTTGGAAATAAGGGAAAGAAAAGGAAGCCAGATGGTGTATAGTCCCTAAACTGGCAGTCGGGCATTCACTCAACAACTCTTTTGGAACAAGAGAGTGACATTTCTTTTCTTTGAGACTAGAAGGATAAAAGTGAAGAAGTAGATCAATTCGGCCAGGGGCCCTTGATTTCTCCGAAGTCAAAAGTGAAGATGAGTGCTGTGAAATAGGAAGCCCAGAGCTGGGATGGAGGAACGGTATTGACAACAGCTGGGTTGGGTGGCATCTGTTTTGATGTGGCACCAGCCTACACACCTGTGTGGTTTTTCCCATTGGGGATTCAGGCATAGAGGCTGGGATCCTTGTTGTGGTTTTGACGTGCAAGCAGAAAATAGTGAAGAGAACCAAGGAGTTGAGAATGATGCTTATGAATTTGCTTGAACACAGATACCAGTCTGGGTTAGCAGGTCAGGAGGATGTGGAAAGATTTGGGAAGAGCAGAGGTCCAAGGCATGGCTGTCTCAGGAAGGACAAAAAGCAGTAGGATAAGGAGAGTGAAAGGAACTTAAAGGATAAGGTTGTATTGTGCAATCAGTAGGATATGGCAATTGAAATTGCAGCGATGAAGTAATACCCGGTATGTGAAGGCTGCATATAGCCATTGGGGAAGTACCTGGACTAGAGAAAAGTCCTGGAGATGAGTGTTCAGAAACAGTTCAGGAACTGAATGAGCCATTTGGAATAGGTCTGCGGTCACTTTCTACGAAGGGCCAGCTGGTAAATATTTTAAACTTTGCAGGCCGTATGGTGGTCACACCTTCCTTGACTTAAGATGGGGTTTCATCCCAATAAACCCATCGTAAGTTGGAAATACTGTACATTGAAAATGTAATTAACAAATCTAACCTACCAAACATAGTAACTTAGCTACTTTAATAGTAGTAGTAGCCTCGATACTTTAAACATGTTCAGAACACTTATTAGCCTGCCTACAGTTAGGCAAGATCATCTAACACAAAGCCCTAGTTTATAGTAAAATGTTGATTATTCCATGTAATTTATTGAAATATGTACTGAAAAAAAAAAGAAAAAAAAATGAAATATGTACTGAAAGTGAAAACAGAATGCCTTAATTCACAATTCAAAGTGGTTTGTGCTGAATGTGTATCGTTCTCAAACTGTCATAATGTTGAAAAATTGTAAATCAAATCCTCTTGAGTCAGGATTGTCTAAACTGAGCCTTTCCTCTTGTAACATGAATGCAGACATAAATAACCAAAAATGGGTGTGACTGTTCGAATAAAACTTTATTTATAAAAATAGATGATGGGCTAGATTAGACCCAAGTGTCATCTTTGCTGATGTCTGATCTACAGCCTCGGTATTCCAGCTGTGGTACACAGACCAGCAGCATTAGCATCACCAGCAAGCTTATTAAAAATGTGAAATCTGACTACTGCATTTAAACAAAATCCCCAGGAGTACTGTATGCATCCTAAAGTTTGGAAAGCACTATGTTAGAGAGACACCGAAGTCTCTCAAGATGATACTGAAAATCCAGTGAGCCAGTTGCCAGCGTTTTTAGTAAGTTAGGGTTGCGGGGGGCACAGACTGGTGTCTAATGTTGAGGAAGAGGGTGTGGCCAGATGTCAAGAACTTCAGATGGGAAGGCTCAGGGAAGGAAAGCTGCAGAGCAGTAGTCTGTCCTGGGAGAACACTGGTCCACTTCCTACTCTGTGGTCTAGGGGTGGGGAGTAGCCACCCAGGCCAGTCTCTTGCTCTCGGTGGGAAGAAGCCTGTTTTGGAGCTAGATCTCCAGTTGCTCACTTTCTGCAGGTGGGAGGAGTTTACTCTTATGACTGCAGTTTCGGCCACGTGCCCAATGTGGAATTGATGAAGTTCATCGCGATGGCAACATTTGGCTCCTACCTGTCCACTTGTCCTGAACCCGAGGCAGGCAACCAGTGTCTGACTGTCTACCACCGGGCTTTTCTCCTCTACTCCTTCCTGCGCAGTGGGGAAGCCCTGAACCCTGAATATTACTGTGGTGAGAGGCAGCCTGGGTTGGGGATGGGGAAGAGGGAGTGTAGAATGGACCCAGAGATGAGGCAGGAATTAGTGTAGGGTGTGGGGCCCTTGGGGACTGAAAGTATGACTGGGGTTGAACACCCTGGCACTGTTCTCTTCCTAGGATTTCAGTGTAGACCTTCCCCCTGGAACTCTGCCAGTTGACAGGGAACCACTTTTCCTTCCCGTCCTCTCTGGTCCATAGGCTCTCAGCACCGCCTCTTTAACGAGCACCTGGTCTCCGCCAGCAGCAACCCTGCTTTGGCCCTGCGCCGGAAGAAGCACACTGAGAAGGAGGTGCCGGCTGACTTGGTCAGCACTGTCTCTGTGCGACTTCGAGAGGGCTATAGTGTCCGAGAGGTCACACTGGCCAAAGGTAATGGTCACTAACCCTGCTGTTGCCCACTGGCCTCAGGCCTTGCATGGAATAGGACCTCCTGAACAGAATGGAGGACACACATGTTTTGTGCGAGAGTGTTACAGTGAAAGATTCTGCTTTTCACTTGAGACACGTGGGTTCTGAGTTGTCTTAAGGGCTTAATCTCTGAGCATTGAGCTTCCCAATCTCATCTCCTTTTGCCCACGGCAAGTCAGCTCAGAGTCTTGTGCTTTTTTTGTTCAGATCCCGCAAACTTACATATGTGTCAGTTGGCAGGCTCTGGGCCTGAATGTGTGGAAGCATGCTTGGAACCTTTGGCCAGGCTAGAGTTCCACGAGGACAGTGGGGGCTTGGGGTAGGACTCTGTCCCATGCTGGAGTCCTGTGCCCATTTCCCCTGACTTGCCTGCTTCCTCTGAAGGAGGCTCCCAGCTGGAAGTGAAGCTGGTGCTGCTGTGGAAACACAACATGCGCATTGAGTATGTGGCTGTGGCACCGTGGCCCCTGGAGCCTGAGGGCCCTCGAGGAACACGGGTGGAAGTGACAATGGAAGGTGGCTATGACATTCTGCATGATGTGTCCTGTGCACTAAGGCAGCCCATTCGCTCGCTGTATCGTACCCATGTTATCCGGAGGTTCTGGAACACACTGCAGAGGTGAGTGTCTGCTTGGTGAGTGACATCCCATTTGTTGTGTGGAGGGACAGATTGGTGAAGCTGGGGGCTAGAGAGTGTCACACTGAGCCCCAGACCCATGTCCAGGGTCCTTCCCCCTGCGGCTCCCCTCCTCTACACCCACCACTCAGGTGTAACTCAGGGTTGGCCCTTGTCCTGCAGCATTAACCAGACGGACCAGATGCTCGCCCACCTCCAGTCCTTCTCTTCGGTCCCAGAGCACTTCACGCTCCCTGACAGCACCAAGAGCGGAGTGCCACTTTTCTACATCCCTCCTGGCTCCACCACCCCGGTGAGTGACTCTGCTGCACCTTCATCTTGTCACAGCACCTGAACCCAGAATCACCTTCTTTTTCCTTCCCAAACTGGCACCCTTAACTGTAAGCTTGAGAAAAGTTCTCCTTCCTTTCAAGCCTGGGGCCAGGGGGCAGTGGGAGGTGTGGAGAGGATCTGTAGAGGAGGGGCTGTGACGATCTTCGGCAGACCACGGGTGTCAGAGGTAAAGACCTGTAGACTGCTAGGTGGTAGTGCCCCTGCACACTGCAGCCCCTGGCCCCTTCTCTGCATGGCATACTTTGGCCTCCTCCAACTATCTGCACCCATTTCCCACCACTGCCAGCCACCATGAATTTCCAAAGACCAGAGCTTCCTCAGTTCTGTGCTTTGTTCACACTTGCCCCTCACTGCCAGCCTAGCACTGATGTGCGGTGTCTCATCCTAGTGTAGAGTGGCCTCATCCTGTAGGCCCGCCTTGGCCCAGTGTCTCCCTCCAGTCACTGCTGGGGTATGGCAAATTCCAATCTTCTCCTGGATGAGCTGTAAAGGGCTACTCAGTCTGTCCCTGGGCTCATGCGTCCTAATCTAGCCTCGTATTGGAAGTGGCTTTTGCCTCTGTCCCAGGCTGGGCTGTAGGTCTCTAACTTTAAACCACTGCCATCTCTGCCCCGAGCGCTGTAGTCCCGTTGCCATTTGGAGGTGATACCCTGGTTCCCACAAATGTTCCTATAGGGCTCCTTCCTGTCCCCAGGTGCTCTCCCTTCAGCACAGTGGTTCTGACTCATCCCATGCCCAGTTTGCTGCCTACTGGAAGCCGGTGCTGTCCATGGACGCGAACTCATGGCAGCGTTGGCTGCACATGCACCGCCTAGTGCTAATCCTGGAACATGACACGTGGGTACCCTCCTGCGCAGTAGTTAGGGGGAGGAGCAGGAGTGGGGGAGGGGTGGAGAAGGGGAGCAGCGAATGAGCCCTTACCAGCCTCAGCCAAGGAAAAACTCTGCCTTTCCTAGCCTTGGTGCTCATCAGCCCCCTGATCCTTACCACCCAGAAAGGAGAGGTAGCCGTCGACTCTTTTCCCCCAAGTTGGGGCTAGGAGCTTTGACTTCACTGCCTGCCTCTCTTCTCAGACCGATCCCCAAGCACTTGCACACCCCGGGCAGCAACGGGCGCTACAGCACCGTCCAGTGCAGGATCTCCCACTCCTCGCTCACCTCTCTGCTTCGCGACTGGAGCAGCTTCGTGCTAGTCGAGGGCTATTCCTATGTGAAGCTGCTCTCCAGGTGGGCCAAGCAGCTGATGGGCCAAGCCCTTCCCTCTTCCCCTGCCACCCCTTTCATGTCTCTTCCTCACCCCCAGTTCCTCCCTACTTCCTCCTGAACCCACTTACTCCCAAACCAGGGCTGCTCACTGACTCCCATTTTCTTCCAGCGCACCAGACCAGCCCCCCTCCTCCTTCTACATGGTCCGCATCATTTCCAAGGCCCCTTGCATGGTTCTTCGGCTGGGTTTTCCCATCGGCACCCCAGCACAGGCCCGGCACAAGGTGAGCTGGGCCCTGACTGACTGCCCCACCAAGGAACCTGGGAGTACAGACTGCCTCCTTCCAAGCCCCACGGGGCTGGGGCCATGGAGAGAGTAGAGAGCCTCTCTCCTGTCTGTGGGCCCCTTCTTCCAGATCTGTAGGGAGATCCCATTTTCCCTCAGATTGTATCGGACTTGCGGGAAGAGATCCTGCGGCTGCGTTTCCCGCACCGGGTACAAAGCAAGGAACCCACACCCAAAGTGAAACGGAAAGGGCTGGGGGGCCTTGCAGGGGGCAACTCTCCCTCCAAGTCTCCCCCCACGCTGGGGCCACAGCAGGCCCTCTCTGACCGGCCCTGCCTAGTGGTCCTGCATAAACCACTGGACAAGCTCCTCATCAGGTTGGTATAGAGGGCGGGGGCAGGGATGGGAGCATATGGCAGGATGTGACTTAACTGGGCGTGGCTTCCCAGGTACGAGAAGCTGCCTCTGGACTACAGGGCCCCCTTCCTGCTGACGCTGGAGCCACCGGGGCCACTGCCCTTGGTGTCAGGCCGCTCTGCATCTTCCAGCCTGGCATCGCTGTCCCGCTACCTGTACCATCAGCGCTGGCTCTGGAGTGTGCCCTCAGGACTGGCCCCCGCACTGCCACTCAGTGCCATCGCCCAGCTGCTCTCTGTCCTCACTGAGTATGTCAGCCAAGCCTGCCGGGCAGCACGGGGTGGGGGAGAGCAGGTGTGGGCTCTGGGTTTGTGCTGCGCAGAAAACCTAAACAGCAGTCTCTCTACTGCCACTGCTGGTACTGCACCCCAAACCCCCTCTTTCAATTTGGCCTCTGGTCCTAATGAGCTGTTATACCTGAGGGACCGGTAGACTGAGCAGCAGCCAGCCAACAGGTAACCTTGATGGCTGCTGGAAGGTTGATATGTAAGTGGCGCGGAGGGCAGAAGATGTGCTCTGAGTGTCTTCTCCATGTCATCCTATCCATGCCTCCCGCCTCCATGGGGCTTCAGAGTCCGGCTCTCGGAAGGGTTCCACTTCGCCTGCAGCGGGGAGGGAATCATCAACATGGTCCTGGAGCTTCCAATTCAGGTATGTGCTGTCCCTCCTGACACCTTCCCGTCAAACTGTCAGCACCCCGGGGACACCTGTCTCTGAGCTGGGTTGGGACTGCTGGAAATTCTGCCTCACAGAAACCCTCTGACCAGAGGATGCAAGACCTGAGGCCAGGCCCAGGACAGTGGCAAGGGCCTGAAGTTCTGAGTCAGGGCTGGACCAGGCCAGCTCTCTGCTTTAGCTGGCTTTGCCCAAGCTCTCCCACTCTACCCACAGAATGCGCCCCCGGGGCAGGCTGCTGTGGAAGAGAGGCACACGTGCGTTGTCCAGTACATCCTCTTCCCCCCACACTCTACCTCCACCAAAGACAGGTAAGAGCCCCCC
>PVIJ01004960.1:91405-110166 GCA_004024925.1 Scalopus aquaticus | reverse complement strand
AGCTGGGGTACAGGCCAGAGGCGTGGGGCGGCGAGAGGGTTCACCAGAAACAGAGTGGGAAGCAGCACAGGCAGATCAGAAACACACTGCTGAGGGGAGCAGCGGGCGAGGCAGGAGAGGTCTGCCACGCCATGTGGGATTCTCCCCGGCCGGGCGTCGAACTCGCGTCGCCGCTGCCGACAGCTCCACAGCGCAGCGCCCAACCGCTGCGCCACCGGGGAGGCCCCTCCTATTTTTTTAAGATATATTTATTTATACATACAAGCTGGGGTGTAGGCCAGAGGTATAGGGTGGTGAAAGGATTCACCAGAGACAGAGTGGGGAGCAGAACAGGCAGATCAACACTGCTGAGGTGAGCAGTGGGCGAGACAGGAGAGGTCTGCCGCACCATGTGTGAAGCTCCCTGTCAGGGGATCGAACTTATGCTGCAGTGGCTGTGGATGGCTGGTTAGTGCTCTGGCTCTGGATAGTGCTGTGCTTAATCCATTTCGCCACCAGGGAGGCCCAGGGGTCCTCCTATTCCTCCCTCCAGGAAGCCTACCTTGGAGGGATAGGTCTGGGGCTAATTCTTCCTCTCCATCTCTAGATGGAGCTGTGTCCCTGGGTGGACATACCTGCCACAGCTCTGGGCGCACTGCCTCAGTCCACGTATCGCAGGATGGGACACAAGGGTAGGCATTAAGCAGGACTTCCAGGGCCCGAGGAAAGTTGGCACAGTGTTTCAGCATCTAGGAATAGAAAGAGCCACTATGCCTCCTCTGACCAAGGGCAGACCCAAGTGCACCCTCAGCCAAATCAAGTGCCCCTCATACCCAAATTTGGGAAGCAAAGGTCTAAGTCTACATTCTTCTCTGTGCCTCAGTTTACCCCGCCTTCAAGGGTGCTTCAACTTTTGGCCCCAGACTATTTTCCTGGAAGCTCTTTCCTCCCTTGGACACCCTCCCCATAACCCTCACCAGTCTTTCCCAAGAGGGGACAGACCTATGGCCACAGGGAGTGGGCTCCTCATCTCTTGGCCCCGTGGTTTCCCCCATGACAGGCTCCTCCCACCCAACTGGAACCTCCTTACACAGGCTCAACATCCTTGACTTTTCTTGCGCACCTCAGGGGGCACAGGCGGGGCCCCATAGTCCAGCAGCACAGCAAAGAGGACCTCAGGCTCCCAGTTGGGGTCGTCCTGGACGGCCTGCAGCACGCAGTCCATGGGGGTGTGGCCTGCCCCGTTGCGGACTCCAGCACAGGCCCCGTGGCGCAGCAGGAGCTCAGCCAGGCCCCCGCAGCCATTGGCACAGGCATTGTGCAGCGGCGTGTGGCGCTTCCGCCCAGCCGCCCTAGCATCAGCTCCAGCCTCCAGGAGCTGGCACACCACGGCCTGGTGCTTCTGGCTACTGCCTGGACCCTCGGCCCCTGCACACGCAGCATTCAAGGCTGTCTCGCCCTGGATGGTGCGCAGGCCCACGTCGGCGCCCTGCTCCAGGTAGAGAGCCACATGCTCCTCCAGGCCTCTCGACGCTGCCACATGCAGGGGCGTCACCTCACTGTCCGCTGCCGCCAGGTTTACCATCGCTCCGGCCTCCAGCAACAGTTTGGCACACCTGTGGACAGGGTGTAAATTCCCAAGGTAAATCCTAAGGGACCAAGGCCTGGCCTGGGACCCCCTCAGCTTCCTATCATTCTTGTCTCCTTTCTCCCCGCCATTGTCCCCTCAAGGCCAACCTGGTGTCCACCATCAGATTCAGAAGCCTCATGACAGACAGCAGAGCTTAAGACCTGTCAAAGTCACCAGCAACATCTACAGTTTTCAGATTAACGTCTTTAGCCCAGAAAGACTGCAGTGTAGCCAAGGATACATGGCAAGTTAATGGCTGTGCGGAATTAGTAGTCACCGCCTCATACAGTCCCTCCCAGAGTCTAACCTGACCTCCCAACCTGTTTAGGATCCCAAGTTATGAATCATTTGTGGGTGGTCTTCTGACACTTTGGTAAAACATAAAAGTTTTGAAAACCCACTACTGTGAACCCTCTGAAGCACAGACATTTAAAGCATATGAGCCAAAACAAGAAAGAAATAGAAGTGTGAATGTTTTTCCCCTGCCTCTAAACTCAAAGAAGACCCTTCCAGACTAGCCTCAGCCCCTCCTCAAGGAAGGCACCAGGGAAACAAGAGAAATCAGATTTTAGGAAGCACATGTCTCACAGTCTTCTAGTTCTGGAAAAATTCTAAGCCAAACATTTGAGGCAAGTATGTATCATTAACCATGGTGGGGTAAACCAAGTGAAAGGAATGATGAAATTAGCAGTAATTTACGATGAAATCTCCCAGGCAGGCCCTAGAGCTTAGGAGCAGATCCAGCAGCCCTAGGAAGCCCTGCTGACCAGTGTCTTTCCCCAGTTGGCTGAATGTTGGTTCTCTCCAGGGCACAGGCCCGCCAGGCTCAGTAGCCAAGGGCTGAGTAGCAGCCAGTCACCCACAAGCTACTGAATTTATTTCCTCAGTAAATTCCAATCATGGGCTAATTTTTGTTGGCAAACACTAACATTGAATGTTTAATGTTGAAAAATCACACTGAAAAGCTCACTCAGCAGCAGTCCAGTCAGCAGAACCCTTCTCACCTCGCTGGGTAGGACAAGTCTGCTGGAAAGTGTGCCACATGCCCGGGAGAGCTCGGGAAAGGACTCAAACTTGGATCACATCTGGGTCCATCACTCATCTAGATCCCACTGGGAAGAGGTCCCCAACTCATGGCTTTGGAGGATCTTCCAGGAGACCCTGACTCCTTGCCACACCAGCCCTGAGGACCTGATTTGTAAAGTACAAATACCATTATGCAGGGGGCTAAGAAACTAGTCTTAAGATGGTGAGAGGAGGGAGTGGGGCCCATGCTAAGGCTGAGAAACACCAAGTGAAATCTTTCTGTGCTTACGCCAAATCAGCTATTCAGGTATTCAGGGCTTCTGCGTCCTGGGCTTAGCTGATGTGACCCTTCTGAGCTTGTTTCTCTTAGGTAGAATGCGGCCTATCTCCCAGATTGTTGTGAGGACAGGTGCATGTGAGGTGCTTCTCCCTATTTCCTGGCTTTGTGACCTAGGCTTGTGTGCGCGCGCACGCACACACACCCACGCTTACACATACACCATGCTCTCACACACACTCTCTCACACACACACACACACACCCTGCTCACACACACACTCTGCTCTCACACACACACACACCCTGCTCACACACACACACACACACCCTGCACACACACACACACACACACACACACACACACACACACACATACCCCTGCTCCCCAGACCATCTCAGCCCTGGGCACCTACTGCAGAGACTCAGGGGCTGTGCAAAGGTGTAGTGGGGTTGTGCCCTCTGCAGACAGCACATTGGCCTTGGCACCAAAGGTCAGCAGCAGCCGCACGCAGTCAGAATGGGCCCCGGCACAGGCCTCATGCAAGGCTGCGCGGCCCCCGACCCGGGCATCCAGCTCAGCCCCCTGGAGGATCAGGTGACGGGTGCAGTCAGTGTAGCCTCGGGCCGCAGCGATGGTGAGGGGCACCGTCTGCTTGGTCTTGGGGGTCAGTACCCAGAATCCTGGGAGAAAAACAGGCAGTGTTGGGGGAAAGTGTGAGACCAACAGGCAAGGCAGGCTGTGGTATATAGCTCACACCAACCTTCCCTCTATACCCTTGACCGAGCACAAATGCTGTGCCAGGCTGTGCTGTGGAGAGGGGTTCACTCAAGCCCTGGATTGGGAATGTAAATTGGAACAAGCTTTTAGAACAGTTTGTCAGTCTATAATCAAACATACTATGTGTCACAGCAACAAAAATTAATCCCTCTTTAAAACCACAAGGGCTAATGAAGGAGGATGAATCTCCTTAAGGAAACTTCTGGGTCTTTGAAATTGGCTCTTTTGGTTCACTTGGGCACTCTGATGTTGACTTTGGAAGGGGAGTGATAAGCAGGAAGGTCAAGCTGAGCTTGGGAGTGGGGAAAGAACAGAACTCAAAGAGCCTAGAGTTCTGGGGCACTCCTGGATTTAGGGAGAGTGGTTGTGGAAGTGGGGTGAAGGGTGGAGGGCAAGATTAAAACACGTGAATAGGGAAAGGAGACTTAAGGAGATGGGTTGATAGTGGAACTTGCATTGGATCTGAATTGTAGGACTTGTTCAAAGGATTTAGATACCTAATAACCAACTAAATTGTTTGCACTGTGTTAAGTCCCTGGATTTCCTAAATCTTGGCTAAAGCATTTTTCTTTAGGATTAAGGTTTAAGGGTGATGGACATCATTTAGGGATGATGGACCTCCTCCTGCAGGACGTCCTGGGTTGGTTCCCATCCTGGTGGTTCTGGCAGTTGAAGTCAAGTAGGAATAGAAGCCTGTGGAGCTCATAAGCCCAAATCCATGGGTGGGGCTTGAGGCCATCTCCTGTCAATCTTTTTTTTTAATTATTAAATATTTGCTTATTTATGCACATAAGAGTCTGGGTGTAGGCCAGAGTTGGGGTGAGGGTGTGGTGAGAGGATTCTCCAGAGACAGAGTAGGGAGCAGAACAGGCAGATCGACTGAAATCCACTGCTGAGGGGAGCAGCGGGCAAGATAGGAGAGGTCTGCCCCGCCATATGGGTCAGCTCCCTGGCCAGGGATTGAACTGCTGCAGTAGCTGCCCATAATTTCATAGTGCCGAGACTTAATCCCTTGTGCCATCAGGGAGGCCCCGTCTCCTGTCAGTCTTAAGAGCAGACCTGTCATAGATGAGGTATTTAGTTTACAAGGACAAACCCTCTGGTTAGAAGAGATCCTGGGAAAATCATCTGGAAAGTACACAAAGATGCTCATCATATTGCTAGTGAAGTTTCTTTCTTTTCTTTTTAAGGAACTCGATGTATTTGGGGAATAATTATAATAAATCGTGGCAACCCATATAGTAGAATTTATGCACCTATTTAAAATATTGGGGGAGGGGATTGGACTATCTCTTCTGGTTAGAGTGAGGGATTTCATAATATCATGTAAAAACTCAGTAGCTGCATTTGTTAAAAATGAACATACCTGTGCCCCCTACTGGAAATGCCTAGTAGTTGATCTGAATTGGACCCTGGGAACTACACCTTCTACACGGTTTTGATGAATGCAAACTGAACAACTGCTTTAGAGAACTCCCATGCCTGTTATGTCTTCTGGCTGGGTCAAAATTTGGATGGAATTGGAGAACATTTCCAGATAAATTTGCCACTCCACTCTTGGGATACAAAACAACAGTTTCTCCTCCCTGGAGGAATTCCTGTTTCCTTTGTCGGGGACAGTCTTGAGAAGATGGACAAAGCCTAGTGAAGTGGAGTGGAGTGGAAATCTTTCACATTTTAAGTTTGATTCAATTTCTGACTCAGGCTTTTTTGCTTGTGGATGGAGCTTGGAATGATTTGACCTCTCTAGCTGAGTCAAAAGCTCATCTTGAGAATGGTGACAGGGTCACTACAGGGCACGTGGGCACTAATGGAGGCACGTGATTGTGTCTGACAGGCAGTGGGCTCCTGTCACTCATTTTTAGTTTTTACTTTCCCTTGGAAATGCAGTGCAAACACTCTTCTGTCCAAGAGACAAAAATGACAAGAGGAATGGAAATAGCCCCTGACTTAATGATTCTCAAAGGCCTTGAGTGTGTCCTGTTTAAAATATTATGTGGAGGGGCCTCCCTGCTGGCGCAACAGGTTAAGTCTCAGCACTGTGAAGCTATCCAGAGCCACTGCAACATGAGTTCGATCTCCGGCCAGGGAGCTTCCCACATGGCGCAGCAGACCTCTCCTGTCTCACCTGCCGTTCCCCTCAGCAGTGTATTCAGTTGATCTGCCTGTATTCAGTTGATCTGCTCCCCACTCTGTCTCTCATGAATCCTCTCACTCTCCCACACCTCTGGCCTACACCCCAGCTTGTATGCACAAATAAAAGAATTAAAAATAAATAAATTTTAAAAATATTATGTGGAATTATGGTTACTGACATGGAAAGATGTTATATGAAAAAAAGCAAGTTGTAAAATAGCATATGGAGTATAATTTCATTCAATGAAAGCAAAAATACCCATATGTGTGGATATATATACGCAAAGAAAAAAAATTACATTAGAATATAACTGTTACTAGGTGATGAATGTAATATGGAGTGTAACTTTAATTCTGATAAGACTTGCAAGCCACTAGTTATGCCTTATTTCTGTTTGGGAGGGAGTTCAAATGGGCAGTGAGAAAAGATGATCTAGTCTAGGCTTGGAGGGATGTCAGGGCCCCATAGCTCCCCTCCCCACCCCCATGCTCTTCTCTCTTTCTCCTCTTCTGCCCCCACCCCACGCTCCCTACCCTACCCTGTTCCGCTGACCAGGCCAGCTGATCGCTCACAGTCTCCACAATCATGTTGGCTGCATCTTCATCTTGGAATAGGGCTTGGACCTGATGTAGGTCGCCGGAGAACAGGGCACTGTGAACAGCCGGGTCTAGACAGGTGCGGCGTAGCCTAGTGAGTCGGGCCCGGGAACTTGGGGGGCACCGGTGGTTCTGGCACCGCTGGGCAGCAGCCCGCCGCCGGTCCTCCCAATCCAGCCACTCCCGCTGCAGGCACAGAGCACGCAGACTGGATGAGAAGGGGAGGGTCTTCTCTGCCATGGGGAGGGCTTGGGAGTCTGGGCAGTGGCAGCTGGGCAGAACTGGGTTGCCTCGCCCGCTACCACCCTTGCTCTGAGGCGCCACCCCTGCCCCCTCCCTGGTGACCCAGAGAGAGAGCAGCTGAGGCTATAAATAGGCCTGTGCCGCTCTGGTAAACACTGCACCCAGAGTCTGATCCTGGTGCAGAGGTGTCGCCCAACCCCCACCCAGACCTAGGGCTGCCCTGCCCCGCAGATGCCCTCTGGTACTGGGCAGCATGCCTTCTGTTCAGGTCCCCTCTGAACCCCAGGGTCCTCTCACTTCTCTGGAGTGAGTGAGCCTCTCGGGCTAGCCAAGCCTGAGGTCAATGTAGAAGGTGGGCAGAGGTGGCCAGAGGGGAGTGTCAGCGCCTCTGATGTCAGCTGCAGAGCGGGGACCCCAGCCTAGAAAACGGGAAGGTCGAGATGGTGTTCAACCAGCTTCCCAGGCATCTCTGATAACAGTAACTACTCTGCCGGTCTGCACAGGGCGTCACAGAATTTAAATCACGTTCACGTCCATCTTCCCGTGGGCCACCATGCATCCTGGCTTGTCCAGGTAAAGAGTAAACTTGATTTTGACATTAAATCACGTGTCAGCTAATTACCATAGTGGAACACCTCTGAGATGAGTGATCTGGCTGCTTTACCGATGAGGAACTTTAAGGCTTAACATAAAGGTTGCAGCTTGCAGGGGCAGGGCCGGACTGGGACCCCCGCTGTCCTGACTCCAGAGGAGGTGCACTTTGACTCTGATTGCTGTGGGTGCCGGTGAGAGATGCACCCCGCCCTCCAAGCAGATGGCAAGTCTCCAGAAAGTGCCTTCAAGGAGACTTAACACCTCCACTCTTCCCCCAGCTCCTAAAAGGGCTCATGTGGCTTCTTGAGAAGGGCTGATGGGTTGACCTGGCAACTCTGGGGACTCCAACCAAACAAGCTTTCAAGTCACAAAACCCAATTACTCGAGACAAAGAGGCTCTGCTTCCAGGAGCCTCTAGGGGGAGGAATGAGGCCGTGAAACAGCGCGAGCTGGCACGGCTGGGCTGCCGGGCCGGGAAGGGGGTGCCGGAGGGTGAGTCCCTGCCTGCCCGTTCTGACAGGCGAGCTCCTGCTGGCAGGCGGGCCTCTCAGTCCCTGGCCCCTCGGGGTTGGCTGAGCCCACCCCACAGCTACAGGCTGGGTCTTCCCCTGGCGACGCCCTCCCCTCCCTGACCCTGCTTCCAGCTCAGTCATCTCTTCTTCCCTGGTCCCCTCAAAACAAGTTCCAGCTCCCAGTCACATTTTCAGTCACCAAGTCCACACCTCTAACCTGGAACAGCCCCACCTTCCTCTTGCCACACCCACTCTGCTCCACTGCCCCTTGGAAAGTGCTGTCTAAAACTGTTCATTCTCTAACCTGAAAGCGTCTGTGCGCTTCCGACACCTGCCTTCTGCCTCTAAGCCCCAGTTCCTTGGTTTGGCCCCACCTTTTCCTGCCATATCCTCTGCTTGGAATTCCCTCTGACTCACTCCTTAAAGGTCACCTGCTCTGGGAGACACCCCTACAGCAACCCCGGGGACCTCCCCCCTCCCCCCATTCCCAGGTTCCCATCCATGCTCCTAGAGGACTTCACACCCTCCCAGTGTCCTGTAGACAGCAGGGGCAAGGACTGTGGTCTGTTGGGCTGGATCTGGGCCTCAGGACGTGAGTTCATTCAGTTGGATTTCTGGTACCCAGCAGGGCCTGGCACACAGTAGGTCTTGACATGACTCTTTGGGGTGCTTGGCTGGCAGCTGGCTTGCCTCTTATGTGTAGTGCATTGATTGAGGGCCCTGTTCTCTGCCAGAGCAAACACTCACCGCCTGCCCAAGTGGGTGGCAGCAGCCTGGGCTGTTTCCGGCACTACCCTTACTCTGCTGTTCACCTACTCTGGCCCCAGCTTCTTGGTGGTATTCCAGGGCGGGGGACCCCAGAGGAGGAATGAGATCATGCACAGTGAGGGCTTGGAGAGTCTCAGAGAAAGGCGCCTCTATAAAGCAGCTGTGATTAACCCTGTTGGAACCCATTCAGTGTTTTAATTGCCCCGCCAACGGCCTGGCTGAGCACCCACAGCTGGGTTCCCAGGGATGGGAGCTGGCAAGGCCAGCTGGGGCCAAGAGGGGCCAAGGCTTCCTCCTGAGGCACACAATAGTCGCGGCAGGCGGGGCGGTAGCTGCTGTCCCCCAGCCTCTCTGCGGCCTTCTTGTCACAGACCTGAAGGTGCTCTGATGATAGCTTCCCCCCAGGATACCATGTGTTATGTCTCCTTGGCCTTAGTTTCCTGAGGGCAAAAAAAGGAGGCCTTTACTTCACCCCCCTAGAGCCCAGAGGGAGCCCAGTTCTACTGGCAGTAGTGATGAGATGCCCAGCCTGCCTCTGGGAGCTCAGACTCCAAGAAACCAGGCCCTGGGTCAGGACTGTGAGCAGTACAAACCAGGACCCAAAGGGTGTGAATGGGGAAGGACACTGCAGTCAAGGACATGGGGGGGTTTGCGTGCAGGAGCACCATGTAGCATCGATGGAGCCTGGGAGATCTAAGCTACAGAGGGAGGAGCTAGCAGGAAAATAAGTGTATGATCTGCTTAGCCAGAAGCCCAAATGGGAATGCAAAAGCTAAGGGGGCTGGTCAATCAGCCTGTTTTGGCTCCAGGCCTTGAAACACTCCAAAAGCCGCCTAGAGCAGGGTCCCACTGTGACCAGCAGCCCTCTGAGCATGGACTTCCTAAAACACTTGCTCATTTCAGCCTGAGACGGGGATCCATGGGTCAGCCTCACAGGGAAGGGAGATTCACGCCTTCCCCCAGAGCAGGAGCAGGCCCACTGGAGGCCCGACTCACTGCTGCCTACGGAATCTGAGGCAAGGGAGACTGGTGGTCACACTGGGTCTCCCGCGCTCCCTCCACCAAGAATTGGGAACCTTCCTTTCATCCCAGAAAGGAAATTGAAGGTCTATTTGGTATAATTGGACCCTTTACACCCCACCATTGCCCCTAGCTTGAAAGGTGGTATAGAGAAGTGAAGAGATACTAGGCAACCAAATTAATAAAATACTAAATTATAACCCAAAGTATAAAATAAATACCCATGAGTCCTTACTGATGTAACTAAATGACTGCCTCAAAAATGAGGGGGAATAGATCAAATGCCCATGCAGACAAATTCCAGATAATCTGCTATCCTGCCCTTAAGGAGGTGGCACATTAGGGCCTCCCTGGTGGTGCAGCGGGTTAAGTCTCAGCACTATAAAGCTGTCTACAGCCACTGCAGCACAAGTTTGATCAGCACGAGTTCGATCCCCAGCCAGGGAGCTTCCCGCATGGCGCAGCAGACCTCTCCTGTCTCATCCACTGCTCCCCTCAGCAGTGTATTTCAGTCAATCTCCCTGTTCCACTTCCCACTCTGTCTCTAGTGAATCCTCTCACCACCCTACACCTCTGGCCTACACCCCATTCTTATATGCATAAATAAGTAAATCTTTAAAAAAAAAGTAACTTCACTGTGGAGAATCACAGTGGAGACAACCCTACCTCAGCCACATGATCAAGGTCAACATTAGCCCTCAGTATAATGTGATAGGAACTGCGCCTCACCTCTGTGGCTAACCCCAGTCTAATCGTGAAGAAACACCAAATTCCAATAATGGGGCATCTTTAAATATGCCTGACCCATACTCCTCAAAGTTGGTCATAAAAAGGTCATAAAAATGGGGAGGGTGGGGGGAGGAGAGGAAAAGGGCACAAAATGGAATAGAAAAGAACACAAGGGACCATGGAGATGGATCACGGGTGAATTGGTGGTGGGCTACCCAAGGGGAATACAAAATGTAAAAGACATAAATAACAATAAAAACATACATTAAAAAAAAAAAAGGTCGGGCCTCCCTGGTGGCGCAGCGGTTGAGCGCTGCGCTGTGGAGCTGTCGGCAGCGGCGACGCGAGTTCGATGCCCGGCTGGGGAGATTCCCACATGGCGTGGCGGACCTCTCCTGCCTCGCCCACTGCTCCCCTCAGCAGTGTATTTCTGATCTGCCTGTTCTGCTCCCCACTCTGTCTCTGGTGAGCCCTCTCGCCGCCCCACGCCTCTGGCCTGTGCCCCAGCTTGTATGTATAAATTAAAAAAAAAAAAAAAATTAAAAAATTAATAAAAAAAAAAAAGGTCATAAAAAAACAAGGAAATTCTGAGAAACAGCCACAGTAAAGAGACACGATGACTAAATGTAAATGGGATCATGGAACAGTAAAAGGACATTAGGGGAAAGTGAGTAAGTCAGAATGAAGTAACAGAGTTCAGTTAATTGGCCAAAGACTGCTGGAGCAGTGGGGGTGGAAAGGGGAGGGAGACAGGTGAAGCAGGTGCTGCTTTATTTCCGAACAAGGCATCCCAGTCACACCCCTGCCCCCACACGAAGGAAGTCTGGCTTCCAGAGACAAAGCTGAGGGAAGTCAAAGCGTGTTCATTCCCTGTGCAGAGGACAGGTCACCACTGCTCTGGGTGGTGCCTCAGTTATCCGGGGTCTCGGCAGGAAAGGGACCAGGCCCAACGTCCTCTAAAGTCAAGCTGAGGCAGGAGAGTGACACTGAAGGTGACATACCTTCCCTGTTGGCAGAGGGTGCACCAGAGGGCTGCCGGACAGGAGGCTGGAAAGCCAGCCTTGGGTCAAGTTCTGGTACGACAAAGGACAGTTCAAAGTGACAACAGTGCATAACCCGAGGGATGCAGGTGTTCTCGGGAAAGCATCCAGGGTGAGAGCAGACAGTCCTGAGCTGGCTATTCTCCAGTCGCGCTGGTCCTCCTCTCCCCTTTGGACATGACCCGACACGACCAGAGCCTTGCGAGGGCTGAGAGGAGGCTGCTCACACAGGTGCCCTGCCGTGGGGCAGTCTCAAGTGCTGGCTCCACAGAAGAAGTCCTCGGGGAGCTCACTCAGGAGTCCATCCAGGTCATCTGCGGGGGTGGGGGGAGACTCAATGACAATGTTAGGGTTCCACATGACTCAGGTCCAGAGCTCGTGCCCTTCAGGAGGGCCTGGATCTGACTGCAGAGTTGGTGAGATGGCTCCTCCCGGGCAGTAGTGATGGGCCTGAGACTGCCCAGACTTCCTGCCCTCCACCCACATGCCCACACACAACAGAAGGCAGGGGCCATCTTGCTGAGAAAGGCTGGCCACGGCCCTCAGTGGTTCCTCACTTTATGCCTTAGCAGAGAAACTCCGGAGACCCCTGGAGTAGCCTTCTCATTGAACAGAGGGAGAAAGGAGGCCAGGAAAAGCCAGCAGCTATGTTCAAAATCACATGCGTCATGAATCTGAAGAGTGGGAGACATCACCCCCTTCCCCAAAGTGTCTTTGTGGGTGTAGGGAATGAAAGTAACTGTTCCTGACTGCAGTTCTCAGGTGGGGTGCTTATGTCCAAGAACCTGGAAACAGGGCTGATCTCAGTATCCCCACTGCTGCTGTTACCAAGGACAGCAGTTAACACCTGCTGAACATTCAATCTGTGCCCACGTAAGGCCACGGTGATGTTGTCCTCATCACCCCGTTAGTTCTCAGGGTTCACTTAGGGGGCACCTCATGGTAGAGCCTGTTATAAGTCCCACCTCAGAGAACAGGGTGTAAAGAGGCCAAACAACCCACCGAAGGGGAGCACACTCAGGCACGATCAGATGCCAAAGCCACACTTCCAACTAGAAAGGCCCACTTAATGGGTGGGATTGGCAGCCCTGGGAGTAAGTCATCCCGGAAACTACACCTTGGCGTCCAGCTCCCTGTCTGGCACAGAGTACACAATATATATTGCTGCTGGAAGGACAGAAGTCAGTTTGGGCACACTCAAAATTTAATTAAGGTGACCAGCATTGCACTTGGGGAATTTGTAACAAAAAAAGTTGTCCCTCACTAGTGCACTATGATTGTTTGGAGAAATGCTATCAAATGGAGGGGACTGAGTTGTCAGCGTGGTCTAATTTATCACCAAGTTTACCTATGAGGAAAGAAAGTAAGATTCTAGAGAAGATTCCTGCATACGAGGCAAATGCACTTTGGTTTGTTTTTTTTTTTTAAAGATTTATTTAATTTTGTACACAAGCTGGGGTGCAGGGCGGTGAGAGGGTTCACCAGAGACAGAGTGGGGAGCAGAACACGCAGATTGAAATATACTGCTGAGGGAGCAGTGGGCGTGGGAATCTCCACGGCTGGGCATTGAACTCACGCAACAGCAGCCAACAGCTCTACAGCGGTGCGCTTAACCCATTGTGCCACCAGGGAGGCCCCGCAAATGCACTTTCATAAGATATAAACAGGCAAGTAGGCTTCGTACCCATTTTTCCATTTACTATCCACTGGTCTACTGTGAATTTGGTTAGTGTGAGGCACTGAGCCATAATTCCATGAATTTGGGGCGAGGCAGGGTTAAATTCATGGAATTAAAAACTTAAGGTCCAGATCCTGGACTCTGTTAATGTCACCTGGATGATGCTGCCTCCCGAGGAACCAGCTGACCTTCCCGCAAGAGGTCTTATCAGAGCTACTCAGATCTGTATCCTGGTCCCACCCAACCAGCCACTCCTCAGCACTGCCTGGAGGGCTTCTGGGCTTTGTCAGGATGGGCAAATCTGCCTCTGGTCTGGCCACCAGCCCACAGAAGACCCCAGGTGTGTTACAAGGTGTGCCAGTCCATCTCTTTGTTGCATCTAATGGCACATGGTTTGGAAATAAGGGAGACTTGTGGGTCACTCTGTTTGCTTTATGTGGCCCCTAGCATGCTGTTCATTAGTTTGCGGCCTGCAGCCTTTCTAGAGAAGGCACCACACCTGATTTCTGTAGGATCCTATAAGAGCTGTAGTTTCCCAGAAAAAGGAACAAGATGCAGCCAGAAGAATGTGACTGAACTTTTCAAAAGTTAACACAAGGAGGGCCTCCTTGGTGGCACAGCGGTTAAGCACTGCGCTGTGGAGCTGTCAGCAGTGGGCACGTGAGTTCGACGCCCAGCCGGGGAGGTTCCCACATGGCGCGGCAGACCTCTTTTGCCTTGCCCTCTACTCCCCTCAGCAGTGTACTTCGGTCAATCTGCCTGTTCTGCTCCCCACTCTGTCTCTGGTGAGCCCTCTCGCCGCCCCATGCCTCTGGCCTGTACCCCAGCTTGTATGCATAAATAAAGAAATAAATCTTTAAAAAAAAAAAAAGAAGTTAACACAAGGAGAACGTTCTGGGTGGGCTGACTGCCTTACCTGCTTCTGGGAGCTCTTCCACGGCGGATGCCCCCACCTCTGGGTTCTGTGCTGTGCTGAGACCTTTCCCAGGCCTCACAGCCTCATTATGCAGGAGGCTGTCATGGAAGCTTCCTGGATCCTGGGGACAAAGGCTCTAGTTACTGATGCCTGTGCCCCTGAAATTCTTCTGGCTGGTGCCATCTCCACCCAGACAACCTCAAAGGAATAGGTGGGGGCTCAGGAGAGAAAGGATGGAGCAGTGTGGCAGGGGTCTGCTACCCAGGTCCCTGCTACAGAGAGGGGCTGAAGCACCTTAAATAACAGTAATTAAAAACAACAACTGTTTGGGGCTGATTTTCTTCCCTAATTCTGTTGAATCTGATGTTTTAGGGAATCTATATAATGAGCAGAAAGTGACGACATCATTCAGAAATACGTTAAAGAGTTAGTCTGGGATTAAAACTTAGCTGTTAACAATTCCCAAACTAGGACCTCCCTGGTGGAGTAAGGGGTTAAGTCTCAGCACTATGAAGCTATCCACAGCCACTGCAGCAAGAGTTTGATCCCCAGCCAGGGAGCTTCCCACATGGCACAGCAGACCTCTCCTGCCTTGCCCACTCCTCCCCTCAGTAGTGTGTTTCAGTCTGCCTGTTCTGCTCCCTACTCTGTCTCTGGTGAATCCTCTCACCACCCCCACACCTCTGGCCTACACCCCAGCTCCTGTATGCATAAGTAAAATAAATCTTTATCTTTAAAAGGAAAAAAGTAAATCTTAAAAAAAAATTCCCAAACTAGCCAATATATGGTCAGATAATTAATATTAGTAATTAAATCGCTGACCAGGGTTAGCCCATAGTTGATCATGGAACTAGGAAAGAGTACATTTTATTTTTTGCTTTGCTCTCTAATAAGTATGGATGACTTGAAATTACAAGTGGGGTGATTTATAAGTGAAAGTGGTAGGGGAAGGAGAAAGATAAGGGGAATGGTAAAAGTAGCAAGTTAGAGCTAAGGGTGTAAACTTGGCTGGGGGCAAGTCTAACCCACTCCTTTTATAGATGAAGCAGTAGTAGGGGAGGGGACAAGACTTGCCAGAGGTCACATTACAAACGTCTAGTAAATTGGGACACGACCCAGGTCTCCTGACCCCCAGTCAGCGCCGGCCCACCTGACAGGCTCACTTTCCCTGTGCTTTCACCTTAGACTACCTGCCCCGCACTTACTGAGGGCCACCATTCCCCAGTGGCCCCCCCAGCTTGGTTAGTTCTCAAGCGACTCCTGCCCTCTCCGAGGCGCAGGCCTGCCACCAGACACTCAGGGATCACCAAGGAGCCAGCTGCTCTCCAGGTCCTGTTACTCTGCCATCTGGCAGGCGGCTGGGCTAAGGACGGCGGAAGATGGCCCTGTCAGAGGCATCTCCTCAGCCCTCTGTTCTCCAAGTGGAGAAGGAGAAGAAATCAAGATCCAAGCAGAAAGTGCTCCACCCATCCCCATTCCATCCTGCTCCTCTTACCTTAAGAAAGGGCTGCGACGGCGTAACGTCGTTCCCATCCCCGGAGTCTGGGCCATAAACACGGACCAGGTTGTTGGGTGTCACGTTGAGGTAATGATTTCGGAGCGAAGGAGAAAACACTCCAATCTGGGGTAGAGGAAGGGGGAGGTCAATGCCCTACCAGTACTGGGTACCGTCAGATGCCCATGTGGTGCCCGTCTGCCTCTCCTTGGTGGCCTCGGCACACAAATCGCTCCTGCCCACCTCTGGTACCAGAGCAGACCCAATTCCCACACCACCCTCCCCCCACAGCACAGCCCCTCTGTTCCACCCCGAGAGTGGGAGTCAGGCATTCACTCAGTGCCAGCAGGTTAGGGCCTAGCAGCAGCCCTGCCACTCTCAGCCCAGAAGGAAAGACAGCCAGACAAGTAAGGGGACAGGCACCTCCGGGGCCTGCTCCGGGTGGGAGGGGGAGAGCAGTCCCCATACCTGCTTCAGCAGCAGCACTGAGCCAGGCTTCAGGTCATTCTGGCGTGTCTCAAGCAACAGCCTGTGCACCGTGCCCTGCATCTCTCCTGCAAATAGCACATGGCCCATCAGTCTGGGGCACGTGCAGCACAGTGACTGGTCTGGCCCCTGGCTGGGAAGTGGGCTACTCACTGTCTCAATTTTCCCACCTGCAAATGGAGAGGGTGACTCTGCCTCATCTCCTAACCTCAGCAGAGGTCACCCACCTGTGGGGTCCTTGAAAACCACGCTGGCATCCATTGTGCTCCGAGTCAGGGACTTGACCATCACTGCCATGGTGGGCACCTTGTTCCTGGGAAGCTGCTTCAGGGCTGCCTGGTTGCAAGGAGAGGCGTTGGCTGAGTCAGCTGTATCCCACCTGTAAGCTCCCCAAGTGTGTCAGAGCAAACTGGGGGGTGGGTGGGGACAGAGAACAAGTGTGGTGATGCTCTTCCTTTGTGGAGGCCAAAGGGGTAGTTTAGAGGCTCGTCCCATCTCCCTCCAGCGGCCCGAAGCCAGCAGGTGCTTCCTTTCTCTCCCCCACCTCTTTGCGTACGTGCGTGTTCGAAGAGCTCCAGCACAGTGGCCCGCAGGCAGGGATACGTCAGCACGTCTGCACATGACCCCTGGCTACTGGGCGCTCGGAGGGTGGCCGCGTGCACGGTCCTCCTGTCCCAGGCTCAGACATGCGGAGAGAGGCCCAGGGCCCGCTCTCCGCTGCTCGTGCCCAACGCCATGCAGGACGCTGGACAGGTAGGCGAGTGGAAAGCTCCGAGAAGAGGGACTTCATGCTGCTGCGCAGACCTGAGGTGAGCGGGGGCAAATGGCCCCTTTCCTCAGCAGAGGAGGGAAGCAGGTGGTGAAAGGGATAAAAACGGGCTTCACTCTGGATCTCAGCACCCAGGCCCTTACCTTCCGCAGCACCATGACGATGCTGTAGGTACAGAGGAAGCAGGTGGGGTCTCTCTCATCCAGGCCCAGAGAAGATTTCATAGTCAGCCAGGGGCCTCGTCCAAAATCCTCCTCCACCGACGCCTGAGAACTAGTAACAATCTGGCACCACAGCGCCAGGGAGCCTTGGTTAATGGATCCACCTTGCTACAGACTTTGAGACAGGATGGAGGGGTGCGGGGTGGGGGGTGTTCCCTGAAGCGTGGTGACCAGTCTCTCCTTCCATTTATCTCCAAGGTCAGAAAATAGTATGTCAAATCTTGTGGCATATCACATCTTTCACTCAGCAGCTATAGCCAAAGTGCTCTTTATTTTATTTTCCGTCAGGGCCCAACTTTAATTAAAGTGGAGCACAACGCCATCCATACTTGTCTCTGTAATAGACTTGGGAAGCCTCAGTGCTACTGAGTCCCGCATACATCTAATGAGCTTCCAGAGAGCCTCAGTCATCTGGTCATACTTTATTTTTTTTTAAAGATTTATTTATTTATGCATACAAGCTGGGGTGCAGGCCAGAGGTGTGGGGCAGTGAGAGGGTTCACCAGAGACAGAGTGGGGAGCAGAACAGGCAGATCGGGCAAGGCAGGAGAGGTCTGCTGCGCCATGTGGGAACCCCCTGGCTGGGTATCAAACTCACGCTGCAGCTGCCAAAAGCTCCACAGGTCTGCGCTTAACCCGTTGCGCCACGAGGGAGGCCCCATCTGGTCATATTTTATTTGGGATGATTCTGGCTTTATTGTCATCATCTTACATATTAATAAATACTTTTAATCCAGATAAGAATTTACTGCTTTGGGTCTGGGTTTGCGGAGCTATAGCAAAGAGAAAAACTTCTAGGGAGAATTAAAAGCAAGAGTAGGTCTGAGGACAGAGTAGGTCACCCAGCATCCCAGAGAAGGAGTGTGGGTCTCACCCACAAAGAGGAGCCCACTGAACGCAGATCCTTCAGCTCCCAGAACCTGAGATGCAACTTCCTGACACTGATCACACCCTCCTCCCCCGAGGGAAGATGGACTAGGCTGGGCCTGTTTTACTTCAATGGCGAAGGGCCCACGGCATCAGCTAACGCCTGGCTGGTCAGGCCCCACTTTTGCCAGTAAAATGCCTTCCCCAAATACCCCTTGGCATGGCCCCAGGAAACAGGTCTAACAGCATCATTTTTGACTCTCAACTCCTGAAACGTGCAGAGATGTCCCTTACTCTCAAAGGACGTCCAGGAAGTTAAGATTTTGTTACCTCTGTCCGGAATTTAGCCAGAGCACCATGAGTTGGAGTCTGGGGGGTGGAAACCATGATCTCCTCCAGATTTTTCCCACTGTGCTACGAGACAAGAGAGAAGGAGAAGGCGAGAGCAAGCTCAGCAGCTATTATTTACAAGTACAGCTTCTTGTCTGGGTTACATAATGAGTTCAGGAAACTATCAGGGACAATTAACACATATTACATCTCTCCTAACAAAGTCTCAGGAGCCTCGTTGGCAGCTCAAAAAAGATGCTTTGGGGATCATTTTGGGAATATGAGGGAGCTGGAGCTGGTCCAGGAGCAAAACCCAGGGCTGCCTGAAGGGGGCAATGACCCGAATAGAGGGGCCTGTGATGAGCAAAGAGGCTGCTTTCCCCAGGTCCCTTCTCTGGGACCGAGCCCCTCCCTACAGAGACCTCCAGCCCAGGAGGAACGCAGATGCCCTCCTTGGGCTTCTCTTTGGGTGCTAGGGAAGAGCAAGTCACCAGCGGGCAGAAATTGTTTCAGATACCCTGAAGTGGAAGGAAAGAGACGTAGCTCTCACAAGCAGACCAGACCCCCGGAATCCAGGTGTCTGGGATCTGTTCCAAAACCCGCTAGACGGATACTGTCCCCCACCACCACGCAAATCCAAACTCTCTGAAGAGCCCCAGCACCACCCC
>PVIJ01004960.1:0-91305 GCA_004024925.1 Scalopus aquaticus | reverse complement strand
CCTACTCATACCGCACATTTTATGTGTGACGGTCTCTGGGCGTCGGCTTCTTCCACTATGCGAAGTTCCTTAGGACGGGAACTGTTTCTATTTTAATCTCTATTCTCAGTTCTTGAGCAAACTGCCCAAGACAAGGCCTTAGCAGATAAAAGTGAACAAATCTTCTGTTCTAGTGCTTGCCAAACAGTAGGTGCTCAACAAACTATGAAAACTGTGAGGTTCTCAGCGCCTCACATATCGGTCACGTGTAGTTTTCCTGTCCTGCTCCCACTTCTTGCGACTTTTTCCACAGTTTTGGAACCCTCCCTCTCTGCACTTCCTTCTCTCCCCCAGGAGTGAAAGAACTCTGGAACTGGACAGTGCTGGAACGCTTTCTCCCTCACCCCCTCGTCCTGGACAGCTCTGGCTTCTGCCAGAAAGAAGCTGCTACTCACCTGGTGAGGCAGCACCCCAGCAGGGCCGGGGAAGCGGCGGGTTTTGGCGCGGGCTGAGGAGCGTGTGGGCTGCTGGGGTGTCCGGTTGGCAGCTGTGACCAGCTGCACCAGGTGATTGGTGACTATAGGTGTCTGCAGAGCTGCTTGGGCACCCAGAGAGGAATGGGGGCCTTTTGGGGTGCCAATAGGAGACTCAAAAGAAGACACTGGAGCTCGGGGTGGTGAAAGCCCCTGAGGAATGAGTCCAGAGATAGTCCTTGAGGGGGCAGAGTAGCTGGAGTTGGGAGTTCGTGGTCCAGGAAGGTGCGGTTTGCCACTTAAATGGGCGCTTGGAGATTGGAAGGGCTGATGGGGAAAACGATTTTGAGGGCTTCTCTGAATGGGGCCACCAGCAGTTTGAAGAGGCTGGGGAGCTTGAAGAGGGGGAGCTTTGGGCCAGGCTTCCCAATGGGGTTGCTCAGTGGGGACTGTCGAGGCACTTGGGATAGGTAAGTCAGCCACTGCGCGAGGCCGCAAGTGGGGCTGTGGAGTCCCACAGCAGACAGGAGGGTCTGGAGGCTCTTTCTGGGCTGAAAAGAGGCCCGTTACATGGGGGCCAGGCAGCGGTCCCTCTTGGTGACATCTGCTCAGATCAACTACCCGGGCCCTTTTAGCTAACATTGCGTCCTCCTGCTGCCAGGTGGGCATGATTCTTGGGGCTTCACTGCTAACCCCAAGTTCCAGCCTCATGCCAGGCCCCTCCAGCTCCATGCTTGCCAGCACCTGGTCAAATTCATCTTGCTCAGTGCCCTCAAAGTCATCAGTCACCTGTTGTTGGCTCGCAAAGGTGAGCAGGGGCCTGGGTGCTGAGGACTGGGGTCTCGCTGGCTCTTTGAGAACGCCTGTCAGTGTCACTCTTCTCTGATCGCCTGTCCAGCTGCTGGAAGTCGAGATAGATCTCAGGGGGGCTGTTCCAGAGGGCATGCTGAAAGTAGGAAGGTGGGCTGGCAGGCCCAAAGCTTCTGAAGGAGCAGTGGTGCATGAGGGTAGCTGCCCAGAAAACTGTGCCTGTACATTCTCCTGTTGCCTGGAAGAGACAGATCTCAGGCACCCAGCATTCACGGGCCGGGAGCCAGCAAACTGGTTCTCTGTATCCTCCACAGCAGACAGGAAATCCTGCAAAGAAGCAGAATAGGTTTTGGAATGTGGAAGTCAAGAAACACCTTTTTACTGTTTTAGGCATGTGGTGTGTGTGTATATATATGTGCAGATACACACATGCAAGAAACCAAGGTACGAAAGGCAATGGTGGGGTCTCTCACTACCCTTGACCTTGCCCATGGGCCCACCACCAGCCTTCTGCCAGAAAAGTTCTAAGACTAAGTCTTCTGGTAGCTTTCTTCAATCTTGGGATAGGGAGGAGTGGCATTTGGGGGAGCAGTAGAGGCATACATATCAGGGCACTGAGGAGTCAAATAAATCACCCATCTCAAGCAAACTAGCTTTCTGGTGGCCAGACAGGGGTCTGTCCAGTTGGTCATGCTGCTTGTCCTCAGCCTACGTCACACACACACACACACACGGCCATCAGTAAGCCAGAGAGGCCTTGGATCCAGCAAAATAGGCACAAGTTAAATATAGCTTTTCCGGCAAGTTAAAATTAAGTATGGATTCCAGTTGGGAAGCAAGGTGAGATTGACACCTTCAAGAGCAACAGACCTGTTCAGAGGGTGTTTTTGAGTCAGAACTGCTGATTTAACTGACAGGAAGGTCTCCTCCACGCCTACCCCTGCTGCTGCATTGAATCGTCTGGGCTAGAGAGAGGTTTTTTCTTCCTGCTTTGCGTTTTATCAAGAGTAGCACACTCCAGACAGTGGTACCTTACAATTTAACAGTATTAAGGACAACAACAATATCAGAATTACAGCAGCAATAAAATCCTGATGACCTGGGGATTGATGGACCCCTTTTCTCTGGAAGAACTCACTCTCAGACATGATGTCATCAGCCTTGGGGAAGGGGAAGGGACTGGTCTGCATTTTCATGGAACAGAAACTAGAGCTGTCAAGAATCCTTCACTCTAATTCCATCACCTGGTAAGACCCAAGGTCACTTTAATAGGCATTTGTCAGCCTGTGGTTATACATCTCCAAAGTTGAAAGAAAAAGACAAGGACACACCTCCTTGACAAAGCTGGCAGTTTTGAAATATTTGTAAAAATGACAATCAATTCCCCAACTGACAACAAAAATATTTGAGTGTCAAGTACCACATAACCATCTTACCAGAATTCTCTCGATGGCTTCCCACATCAGCCCTGTGAATAGGCGCTATTATTATCCCTGTTTTATGGATGCAGAAAGCAAGACTCAGAGAGATTAAATAATTTCACAGACCCAGGACTAGACGCCACATCTACCCTCGTGACTGTCTCAGGACCTCAACAAATGAGATAAACTGAGACCAATTTTTAAGAGGCCTAAGCAAGGTCCATTTCCCCCTTCAAACCCCAGATTCCAAAAGCCTCAAAGGAAGGGGCACATGGGGCTGGGGCTGCCAGAAGTCCTGGTGCAGCATTCACCACCATCTGAGGCACAAACGAGGCAAAGGGAACAAATTCTAAACAGGATTTTTAAAGCAGAGAGCTGCAAGAGAAAAAGTAGGTTTGAATGGCTCGGCATTAGAGCAGTTCTCATCTATCAAAGTGGTCTAGTGGTTTCCATATACCTTTGACTGCAGTCAGGAGGCCAAGACCTCGTCCTGGCTGTGGTGGTGTGTTCTTAGGCAGGCTGATTTATGTCTTTGGGCTTTACTCACTGAAATCCTGCCTCTTTCTTTTTTTATTTTTAAAGATTTATTTATACATACAAGCTGGGGTACAGGCCAGAGGCGTGGGGCGGCGAGAGGGTTCACCAGAGACAGAGTGGGGAGCAGAACAGGCAGATCAGAAATACACTGCTGAGGGGAGCAGCAGGTGAGGCAGGAGAGGTCTGCTGCACCATGTGGGACTCTCCCCGGCTGGGTGTCGAACTCCCGTCGCCGCTGATGACAGCTCCACAGCACAGCGCTCAACCGCTGCACCACCAGGGAGGCCCAATCCTGCCTCTTTCTGAAAAGATTTGAGGTATCAAATTCAGGCCTCCCAGATAAAACTATATCCACTGGATCTAAGCAGGAGGAGCACTGTGGAGATTGCTAGTTTAGTGGTTTCTGGCTGCATGCAGAGGTAGAAATACCCCTGCCTGGGTGTACCCCAGAAATTCTGATTTAATTGGTATGTGGAGGGGTTGCAATACGGTAATTCTAATGGGCCAGCATCAGAGAAAGTCTAATCCCTCATCTTCTAAGAAGAAAGAGGGGAGGAAAGTGCATTTGAGGCAGAAGAATGCCCCTGGTATTGCAGAAGAGAACACGGAAGGCCAGAGAATAAAGTCACTTGCCCTGGCTCATGAAGCCCACTGGTGGCCCCAGGCCTCCTGGCATCCTGATGGACTACTGTACTGTGCTATCTTCTTTTATTTTTTTTTAAAGATTTATTTATGCATACAAGAGCTGGGGTATAGGCCAGAGGTGTGGTGGTGGTGGTGTGTGTTTGTGTGTGTGTGTCTGTGAGAGAGAAAGAGAGAGAGAGAGGATTCACCAGAGACAGAGTGGGGAGCAGAACAGGCAGACTAACTGAAATACACTGCTGAGGGGAGCAGCATATGAGACAGGAGAGGTCTGCTGCGCCATGTGGGTCAGCTCCCTGGCCGGGTATCGAACTTGTGCTGCAGTGGCTGCTGACAGTTTCATAGTGCTGAGACTTAACCCCTTGCACCACCAGGGAGGCCTGTGCTGTCTTGTAAACCACTCTGGCTCTCCATAAACTTTCTTCCGACTTCAAGCATGTCGTCATAAGGATGAATTAAATCTGTTATATGACACAGCCTCCAGGCAAGGGCCTTAAATTTTATTTATTTTTTTAAATATTTATTTATGCATAGAAGAACTGGGCTGTAGGCCAGAGCATGTGTGGGGGGTGAGAGAATTCACCAGAGACAGAGTGGGGAGCAGAACAGGCTGATAGACTGAAATACACTGTTGGGCCTCCCTGGTGGCGCAGCAGTTAAGCGCTGCGCTATAGAGCTGTTGGCAGCAGCGCTCGACACCCAGCCGGGGACACCCAGCCTGGGAGATTCCCACATGGCGCGGCAGACCTCTCTGCCTCGCCCGCTGCTCCCCTCAGCAGTGTATTTCCGACAATCTGCCTGTTCTGCTCCCCATTCTGTCTCTGGTGATCTCTCTTGCTGCCCCACACCTCTGGCCTGTACCTCAGCTTGTATGCATAAATAAATCAATCTTGAAAAAAAAATGAAATACATTGCTGAGGGGAACAGTGGGCAAGACTGGAGAGGTCTCCTATTACCTGGCCAGGATCGAACTCATGCTCATGCCACAGTGGCTGGTGATAGCTTGATAGTGCTGAGACTTTTTTTTTTTTTTTTTTTTTAAAGATTTATTTATTTATACATACAAGCTGGGGTACAGGCCAGAGGCGTGGGGTGGTGAGAGGCTTCACCAGAGACAGAGTGGGGAGAAGAACAGGCAGATCAGAAGTACACTGCTGAGGGGAGCAGCGGGCGAGGCAGGAGAGGTCTGCCGCGCCATGTGGGATTCTCCCCGGCCGGGGCGTCGAACTCGCATTGCTGCTGCCAACCGCTCCACAGCCCAGCGCTTAACCACTGCGCCACCAGGGAGGCCCCAGTGCTGAGACTTTTAACCCCTGCACCACCAAGGAGGCCCAAGAGCCTTAAAATCTAAAGGTATGACTATTAGGCAGCTCATCTCTCTGGTTTTTTATTTGTTTTTAAGATAGTTAAGATAGTTAAGTAGATTGTTTACATTTCTCCACCTCTCAGTCAAATACATGTATGTGTATACGGGTGCGCGTGCACATACACACGTAAAAGGAGACTGCTTGAAATGCTCTGACCTGAGTGTTTACACCTTAAGACTTCTGCCATCTCTGATCACCAACACTTCCTTACCTCATCTTCAAACTCCTCTTCTACAGCAAATAGCTTCTGCAAACTGCATGCCTGAAAGGAAAACAAAGCAATTGAGGTTGGAGGAGAAATACTGTTTACAAGTACATTCTGTCCTCACTATGCTTCTTCCCAATTCTAACAAAACCATCAGGTGTACTGTTTTTTGGTTTTTGTTTTTTGCTAGTGTCGGGGGAGGCATCAAAGCCGAGGAGGAGATGGGATTTCCTTAAAGACTCAAATGATTTAGAATCCTTTCTTGTAAAATAATGCACTCAGGTCTATCTGCATTAATCTTGGAGGTGGGGGGGGTGGGAGGCAGAGGAAAGGCTGCCTGCGAGAGCATGGGTCATTCTTTAAACTCAGCACTGTGTACATGAGCCTACAGATTTCACAGCATCTCAAAGGTTTGGCTGGAGGAACCTTTGTAAAACACAAGAGAAAACCACACATGCCCAGCACGGTGGTCTTATTTCTGAAGCCAAGTCGGTGGTTTCCATATACTAATGGAACGCCCAAAATCTAGGGCCCCAGGGAGGTGGGTGGCTCCATTCCACAGTTCCTTCTTTCTAGGGCTGCTGTGGCAAGCTTTTAGATGGGTGTCAGACCCCGAGCCAAGGGCTGTGCCTAACCCCAGCTGCCAGAGCTGCAGTTAGAGATGCCTATCCCCAGTGCCCAAAAATCAGACTGGACAGGTGGGGGGCCGGGAGGAGAGGCTCTGGAGGCGTGACGTTTGAGGACAGGGGGAAGACTGAACCGTTCCGCAAGAAGAGATGGAAAGCAACGGGAGGGAAACTGAGGCCCAAGGGAAGTGGGTGGAGAGAGACTTCCCAGAGTCCCCGGGTGCGTTCCTGCCGAGCTCTGACTAGACCCCCAGGCCTGCCGACCCCACCGAGTTCCTATCCATATCCTGACCTCGGCCCAGCAGCTAGTACGGGTGAGGGGCTGGAACTCGGAGGGCCGTTCCCGCCCCTGGGGGACCGAGCAGCAGCGCTGACCCGGACGAGGCATTACCATGGCGACGGCGGGTTGGCTTCAGCGGGTGGGTTGGTCCGGCAGGCCTCAACTCGAGAAGTCACAAGGCATTGGCCTTGACCTGGGTGGGAAGGCCAGAGTCTGGGCGACGGTGTCCCTGGGGCAAGGAGGAAGAGAGGGCAGCGTCCGAGGGACTGACGCCGGGAAGACGGGGGCTTGCGTCCTAGGCCGCATTCGAAGCCGCCGCCACTTTAATGGCTCCACCCTCTTAAAGGGCGAGGCCTATTTCTATCCCGCCGACAGAAAGGTCTTCCATTCGCCAGTTTTCCGCTCCAGCCTTAAAGGGAAATGGATGGGCTCTCGGTCGCCCCCCAGCGGCCCCTCGGGCCCGGCCGACTGGTTCAAGGACCGTTCAGGTGAGAACTCAGCACCATAAACCGTCCTGCACCACCAAGTGGTGCCATCCCCCTGGGTGCTACAGTGTGACTCATTCACCCCAGTACCCACCCCATTGGTTTATCTGGCTGCTCAGCTGTCCATCCATCAGTCCATTCTCTGGTGTTGGAACACATATTTATTAAAAAGCCCCAGAACTGCTTGGATCTCAAAACTTCCCATTCTCTCAAGTAACATCCCTCCCCGCATGACAACACTGTTTCCCTCTCAGCACTTTCCCTAATTTGTAATTATGATTTACATCTTTTTTGTGTGACTTCTTCTTTAGACTATGAACTCCTTGAGGGCAGGGACCTTATCTGGTTTGTCAACTTTGTATGTAAGCACATAGCACAATAGGGTTATTGACTGAATGGCACATTGACTACTATGTATCAGGCACAGTGCTTGACACTGGAGATAGAGAAGTAAGATTCCTTGTGCCCTTAAGTTCACAAACAAGTCAGGGAGACACAGATCAAAAGATGAGAGTCCAGAAGAACTGCGCAGAGCAATGGGCATGGGCCCAGTGAATTGGGAAGGCCAATTTTCCTCCCTAAAACTGCTGCAATTAATGACCCTAAGTTCTACCTCAGTTTCTCTCCTTGCTTGTCATTACAGAACTAGTCAGTAATGGCTAGGGCTGCATATTTTGAGGCCTCAAAAGGTAAGAGGAAGGTAGCTGACTACATCCCTTACCTATCTGATCTGAACCAGCGTGTCTAGCCTTCCCTCTGGGCAGCCTGTGGCTCCCAGCCTCACTGCAGTTGGATTGGTTTACATGTCTTATGTCAGAATGAAGGTAACAGTGGTGATCAGAGAGGGAACTGGACCCCTGACTTTCATCCAAGTTAGGAATTCCCTCAAAACCCATATGTTTCTGAGCGTCCCATTTATAGGTCCTTTCTTTCCTCATAGGAATCCCGGGGGCAGCTCATCCTGCCCAGATGTGGACAGTCCTGGAGCCCCATTAGAGGGTTCTCTGTGATCTAGGCTCTGTCAGCTCCAGCTGAAGGGAGATCACACAACCCAAAGCCAAGAGGAATAATAACAATTCTTATTCACACTGTAGTTTGCAACTGCCATAATCATTAGCTCATGTTGTCTTCACAAAGATCCCATGAAGAGTGACAGGCCATGTATTATTTTTTTTAAAGATTTATTTATTTATACATACAAGCTGGGGTACAGACCAGAGGCGTGGGGTGGTGAGAGGGTTCACCAGAGACAGAGTGAGGAGCAGAACAGGTAGATCAGAAATACACTGCTGAGGGGAGCAGCGGGTGAGGCAGGAGAGGTCTGCTGCGCCATGTGGGATTCTCCCCGGCCGGGCGTCGAACTCGCGTCGCCGCTGCCGACAGCTCCTTAACCGCTGCGCCACCAGGGAGGCCCTGGACCCTGACATTTTAGAAAGGGGCTGTCAAGGCATAGTAAGGAGGTTTTAGATTTTAGAGTTGGGAAGGCGCCTCATGCTGAAGGGTACCCACCCCCTACCCCCCCCAATCAGATATCTTCTTAGCACTGTCATCTTAAGGTACAGTGAAGGACCATGTCTTCATGGTGATGGGGTCTAGGGCCTCTTCTTCCTCCTCTTAAAAGAGGTGTCAGGACCTCCCTGGTGGCGCAAGGGGTTAAGTCTCAGCACTATGAAGCTGTCCAGAGCAACTACAGTACCAGTTTGATCCCCAGCCAGGGAGCTGACCCACATGGCGCAGCAGACCTCTCCTGTCTCGCCTGCTGCTCCCCTCAGCAGTGTATTTCAGTCAGCCCGCCTGTTCTGCTCCCCACCCTGTCTCTGGTGAATCCTCTCACCTCCCCACACCTCTGGCCTGCACCCCAGCTCTTGTATGCATAAATTAATCTTTAAAAAAAAAGAGGGCTCAGAGGCTTACCTCTCTAACAACCAAGTTTGAGGATAATAGAGACTCAAACCAAAGAGAGGGGGGAGTTCAGGAAAAGAAAAAAGTGGTTGCTAGGACTTGGACAGGAGGACACGACATCAGAGTCTCAGCTGTAAAGTGGGGTACAAAGGAGAGTTGTGTAGTGAGGCAGTCTCAATAACACTCTGATTTACCCAGTAATAACAACTGGTACTTTCTCTGTCTGCTTGTTGAGTGACTTAATGCCATTTATCAGGAGGGAGTGCTAAAGTGTCTGGCAACTCTGTGCTCACTTCCTCAAATACCTGTAAATCTTGGTTGATAGTTGACTCTGCTGCTGCAAGCTGGCTGTGTGGTCTTGAGTATGCTGCTTTAACCTCTCTGAATCTTAGTTGTCTCATTTATGAAAACAGAATAATATATCTTGCTCACAGAGTTGCTGAGGATGAGATGAATTAATGCATTAAAATGGCTAACTCCATGCCTAACACATTGGCAGGGGCTCAACAATGTGGGTTCCCTTCCCCCTACTTGAGTTTGCAAACATGCGCTGAGATTTGTTATAGGAACCACATGGTTTGAGTTTATATCTATTTCAGCACATTTGCCAGTGTAGTTCACCCTAATTTGTATTTTTATCATAAGAATAGCTGTATTTGAATCAGTGTGATGGTGCATGCATGTGTTTATGTGTTTATATTTATATATGCCTAGGTATGGACGGGGCAGACACTAGAAGCGTGTGTGCAGAGTCTTGCATGGCTGTGTTGGCAGGCGGCTGGTGCATGTGGAGTGAATGTGTGGAATGAATGTGTATAGAATTAAATGTGTGTTGTGTGCTGCATATGTGGGTGGGGGTGTTAAGTGTATGGGGGTGGGGAGGAGGGCTCGATTTGTGTGTGGCATGGAGTGTGTGAGGGCTGTGCAGACCAGCACAGTCAGCTAGAACTTGAGTAGCTGGAAATATTTTCTATCTGTGCTATGCAGTAGAGTAGCCATCAACCATCTGTGGCTATTGAGCACTTGAAATTTGACGAATGAGACTAAGAAGCTCAAGTTTTCATTGTAATCAATTTAAATGTAATTAGCCATGGACAGACTACAGACAACAACCTCAAACTCACAGACCAAGTGGAGCACCCCTCTCCCTTTGAACTTGGAAATCCACCTATTCCTTCCGGACCCTCCTCCTCTTCCTCCCAATACCCCTCCTCTCCCCCCAACCTCTCTTTCTCAAACCCCTGCCGCCGCAGGTAAATAAATGGATTCACTGGAGCCCCGCCCTCGTGTATGCGTGTGTGCATGCGTGTGTGTGCGCGCGCGTGTGAGACGTACAGAGGGGGCTGCTGCCCGACGCCCCCCTCCCTGCCCCCCCCCCCCCAGTCCCCAGGCGAGCAGTGAATCAGCCTGACAATGAGGTGAGTCATTCATGAACTGCTCCGGGCTGACCCAGCAGGCGGGAAGCAAACGTCAGCCAGCCTCCCAGTCATACCCGCCACAACCCCCCAGTGGGATCGCTCAACCCCACGCACTGCAGATGTTGAAAAATCTGACGCTGGCGAATCAAGGCCCCCAGCTCATCTCCTCGGCCCCTCCCTCTTGGCTTGCAATCCATTCATTCCTCAGCCCCTTTCTCCCTTAGGGTGGCACGTGAGTCATCTTGGGATCCAAACCCCCAATCCAGCACCCTCCACCGCCCCACCCCCAAGCAGTTGGCCCTCCTTCCAACCTTGGAGAGAGGACCCCTAGTGGGGTGCGGGGATCTGCCTCTGGAAACCAGGCTGACCCACTCAGGGGCATGGGGTGGGCAGAGCTCAGGGCAGGTTGTATCTGGCTGGGCCTCAGGGAGCTGGCATTCAGCGGGTTTGGAGGACACTGAGTCAAGGGGGGAGGGGCAGCAGAATCCTGCTGCTCAGAGCATAGGGCCCTTGGTGAGGAGAGGGTGGGAAGGGGGCACAAAAAGCATTCCTTTGGGTTCCAGGAAAGTCCCCTGTAGTATTTCCCCAGTAATTGAGCCTGGTAGCTTCTCTTCTCTACACCACCCCAGCACCTGTGCACCCCAACCTGTCCCTCTCCCCTCAGCCCCGCATCAGTCAGCCTTCTTCTCTGGGCCTGAACATTATCTGAGACTTCTGCTTGGATGCCTGGGTCCCCGAATGATGATGTCCCTCACAGGCCAGAATATAGCATCAAAGTCTTACCAATGTGTAGGTCCTGGGACAAACAGCTCCACTTCTAAGAATTTGTCCTAAAGAAATCACAGAGGAGGGCCTCCCTGGTGGCGCAGCAGTTGAGTGCTGCACTGTGGAGCTGTCAGTAGCATGCGAGGCGAGTTCCGACGCCCAGCCGGGGAGAATCCCACATGGCACGGCAGACCTCTCCTGCCTCGCCCGCTGCTCCCCTCAGCAGTGTATTTCTGATCTGCCTGTTCTGCTCCCCACTCTGTCTCTGGTGAACCCTCTCGCCACCCCATGCTTCTGGCCTGTACCCCAGCTTGTATGCATAAATCAATCTTAAAAAAGAAATCACGGAGGAGATTTAGTCAAAAGGATGAGCATCCCCATATTATCTAAAGTGATGAAAATTGAAACTGAAATGTCCATCAAAAGGGGATTGGATCAAGAAACTGGTAAAATAGAGTGGAAGGCTGTGCAAGCGCTGGGGAGGCAGTTGTGAGGAAGACTTGATGCCATGGACTATTTTCGTGATTATGTAAGGTATTTGATTGTAAGATGTTATGTACAGTGTGATAGAATTTTTTCTTGAAAAAATATGAGCCTGGGCCTCCCTGGTGGCGCAGCGGTTAAGCGCTGCACTGTGGAGCTGTCGGCAGCGCGCGATGTGAATTCGACGCCCAGTCAGGGAGAATCCCACATGGTGCGGCAGACCCCTCCTGCCTCGCCTGCTGCTCCCCTCAGCAGTGTATTTCTGATCTGCCTGTCTGCTCCCCACTCTGCCTCTGGTGAACCCTCTCACCGCCCCATGCCTCTGGCCTGTACCCCAGCTTGTATGTATAAATAAATAAATCTTTAAAAAAAAAAGAAAGAAAAAATATGAGCCTGGATTAGCCACGTATTTACCCAATTATTAACAGTTGTCTCATGGGATTATGGATTTAGGGGTAATTTTATTTTTTTCTTTGTACTTCTGAGGTTTCTCCTAGAATTTCTACAATTAGAACGTGTGAGTTTTTTCAGCAGGAAAAAAGAATGTGTTCAATGTTTTTAAAAAGCCATTTGCAGGGACAGTAGTGGGAATTAACTGTAAAAGGGCATTTTATTGGGGTGATGAAAATGTTCGAAAACTGGATTATGTGATGATTGTTCAGCTTAGTAAATTAACTAAAGCATGTTGAATTGTATACTTGGGTTTAATGTTATGTAAATTATGCTTAAAATTGTTTAGAAACTCTTGTAAGCAAAGCCATTTGCTAGACTGTCTGCTGGGAAAGTCAGTCTTCCAAACTGACCTGAAGGTATTCATTTTTAATACATGCATAAAAGTAAATAGTTTTTAAAAAATCACAAAATCTTACTGTAAGTATAAACATTATTCCTTCTTTATCTGAAACTTAAATTTAACTGGCATCCATCTTTTTACTTGCTCATTATGGCAACTCTAGTCTGGAGTCCTTGGTCGTGCAAGATCCCTGGGAAAGGAAATAGACTTGGGGGTGAACATCTGGACATGCTTCTACCCACCCCCAGAGCAATTTTACAAAGTCTGCAAGAGTAGAACGGAGAGCTGGAAACAGCAAAATGAGAGAGGGTGGTGGCCACAGTCACTAACGGTGTGGAGGCCAGTGGTCAGGGGAGTGGCCAGTGGCTGGCCCAGAACCTGGGGTTGCACTGAGGCTGGAGGAGAGGTGGGACTTACCCTTTGCCATGCCCTGTGCTAGCCCTTCACACGGGTACTCCACGCATCCCCCCCCAACCCAGTGAGAAGGGTGTCACTGTCTCTTTTTACAGATAAGGAAACATGGCGAGATTAAGTAGATTTCCAAGTTCTCGCGTTAAGTAAATTTCCAAGTTCTCGCGTTGGTGGAGAGCGGAGCCTCTGTCGGTGGAGGTCTTTACCTGAGAGTGGCGCGGAGTCCAGTAGTTAAGCCAACCAGACTCTGGAAGCCAGTGACCAAGGTCAGACCCTTCATCTTGCTTACTAGGACTTGTGACTAGTTCCTTAAGTCTCCTGAGCCTTAGGTTCTTCACCTGGAAAGTGGGCCGAATAATGCTATGAACAACAGTGCCCACCTTGCGGGGTTGGGAGGAGAAAATTAAATGTTACCAGGAAAGTCTGCTGGGCAGGATGAGGCTTCGTGGATGCGTCAGAGGCCTGCTGCTCGAGCAGGATGGGACGTGCTTTCCAGAGCCGCGAGTGCAGGACTTCCCAGCAGGGTGTCCTGGTTCCCGAGGAGTCTCCAGGAGAAAGGGCACATTGTCACTGCCCACTTGGAAGTGACCCCTCCAGCGTGGAGAGACCACTTCTGGGGCTACATCCAGATATCCTGGGTTCTGCCCTGACCCTGCCGCTTCCTGATGGCTTCACTTCCTGATGGCTTCACTTCCGGATCTAGACGGTGGAGTGCTTCGTATTTACCCGTGCAGTTGTTGTGAGAAGGTAATACCTATGACAGCCTTTTATTTATTTTTTTTTAATTTTTGCATACAAGCTGGGGTACAGGCCAGAGGCGTGGGGCGGTGAGAAGGTTCACCAGGGACAGAGTGGGGAGCAGAACAGGCAGATCAGAAATACACTGCTGAGGGGAGCAGCGGGCGAGGCAGGAGAGGTCTGCCGCACCATGTGGGATTCTCCCCGGCTGGGCATCGAACTTGCATCGTGGCTGCGGACAGATCCACAGAGCAGCGCTCAACAGCTGCACCACCAGGGAGGCCCCTCTGACAGACTTTTAAAGAGAAGTCACTTAAGAGCCTCCCTGGTGGCACAAGGGTTAAGTCGCAGCACTATCCACAGCCAGGCAGCGTGAGTTTGATACCTGGCCAGGGAACTTCTCACATGGCGCAGCAGAACTCTCCTGCTTTGCCTGCTGCTCCCATCAGCAGTGTACTTCAGTAGATCTGCCTGTTCTGCTCCCCACTCTGTCTCTGGTGAATCTTCTCACCGCCCCCACCTCCCCAACTTCTTGCCTACACCCCAGATACTGTGTGCATAAATAAATTAATCTTAAAAAAATAAAAGAGGGTATTCCAGAATGATAGGGGCCAACCCTCCAGTCACAGCAGGGAAAGTGAGTCTTAGAAGGGCTAATGATTTGCCTGAGCTTCTATTGGCAGAATTGAGCTGTGTCTCCAGGCTCCCTGCTTCTCCCTTTCTCCACCCTGTTTTGGGGGCCTGTTCTTTCCACAGGATCACAAACTCCCAGAGAGCAGGCACATTTGCACCCTTTGTCCCCTCCCAATGTGTTTGCTTCTGCCCGGAGGAGACGCTCTGGAGAAACCTGCAGATTTGTGGGACGTGACTCATCACAGTTGTCACTTGCGCTGTTGTGTTCATGTGGCCTTGACTTCTGAGCAGGCAGGCAGGAATCCCGGCCAGTGCAGGAAATCCGGGGCCTCAGTTCCAGCTCCCAGCAGGGAGGTAGGGAAGAAGCTAGGCTTCCTTTTCTGTCATCCCTGAGGCCTCCTGCTCTGCTTGCTGCTAAAGAGGAAGGAGGTTCCCTGTGGCCACTCCAGGCTCCTGGTGGGGGAATCTGTCCAGGGATCCCGCCTTTTCCAGGCCTGCTGGTCACCTGCTGGTCACTGGCTGCCACGGAAGGTTCTTGGTGGATGTGGGCTCCTCAGACCAGGGGATGAGCAGATTAGCAGCTTTTCTCTCTCTCTAGATGAGTACACACACACACACACACGCACATGCACATGGTATATATGTAACATGTATACACATGCTATATTTTTAGATACCATGGCAAATGGTGGTAGCTCCACCCAAACTGTTTTTATTTTTAAACAAATTCACAGCTTGCTGAGGCTTGGTCATTGCTGGCATGGAGATGATAGCCTGCTCCCAATCGCTGGGCCAGGAAGGCTGGAGGGAGGAGTGCTGGGAAGGGGGTGCCAAGGGGCAGGTAGGGCTCTAGAGTGAAGGATGCTTGAGGCCCTTTTTATTTTGTTTTTGTTTTTGAGGAACAGCTAGAATTGTTAGTTTGAAAAGCTGGGGCAATGCTCACAAGTCATTTATCCAATCATGCCATTTTACAGATGAGTAAACTGAGACCAGAGGGGCAGCAGCTTGCCAGGAACCTGTGTGCCCCTTTCCTCAAACATTTTAAACACTCAAGCATTACTAGCTGGATGCTGGATGAAATCAGTTTCCTTCTGCTCCAAGTCTAGAGGAGAAGGCCCTGGGGGGCGGGGGGCGGGGAAAGAGGAAAGGGATGAGGAAACTTTCCCTACATTCCTTCTTAACTTCACCTGTTGGACCATCCAGGAATGTCTGCAGCTCGAAGGAACGAAATCCAGTCCTACGCAATCCAGGGTCAGATGGAGAGGCCTGGGCAGAACTCAGGCATCCTGGAGGCAGTTTTCTTTACACTGCATAACTCAGTCTTCAGCAACAGGCTTTTGCTTTGGGTGCTGGGGGCACATGAATTGTTTGCCCTAAAATAAACTCTTCTGGCTCTTGAGCATATTGTCCACAGTCCAAGGACAAGACTGGACCTTAAAGCATCTCAAAGGAATGAATGCCTAGCCTAGAGTTTGAACCCAGGCCTATGCTACATGCTATCACATGTCATCACATCTGATGGAGACAGTATCAGAAGTGAAAGGGATCTCAGAGACCAGAAGTCCAAGTTCTGTTTTCCAGATAAGGAGACCAAGGCCCAGAAGGGAAATGGGGCTCATTCTCACCTCCTGTCCTGTCTTCTTTATTTTGCAGTCTGCACAATACTAGCATTGTGCCAGCCTTATAACTTTTCACTATGTGCAATAAATTCTTGCAGCCTGGAATATAAACAAGATGCTGCTCTGTAGTGAATACCCTTGGTAATTGAGAAAGCTTTCAAGAGTGCTTATTTCCTTTGATACATAGCTAATCAATGCTATTGCTTGAATTTATCAGCTCCCTTCTTCCTTAGTCTATAGTATTTTCTGCCTGGGCTATGTCTAGAGAGAACCGGATTATTTCCACCCTGGGTACTCTTTGGAGAACAGCTGGGCCACAAAAGTGTTGTGCCACCAGGGGTCAGAATTGGGGGCTGGACAACTCTGGCCAGAGCTTCCCCAGAGTTTCTGGAATCCAATGCATGAATATGAAATTTCTACCCCAGGGGAAATTCTGGGTAGGAGTTTGGGGGGTAGGTGCACATTTGAACTGGGTACCCTGTGCATTCCCCAGCTAGTTTTTGAGGGCACAGATACTAGGTGAGTGAAATGGGGTATGGAAGAGATGGCGGCGAGCTGTCCTCCCTAAAGGGAGAAGGTTGCTTTTTCTCCTGCTCCAAGCACTGGTGAGGACATTTATCATGAATCCAGACAGGAGCAGCAACTCCCAGAGTCCCTAGCAGTGTTGCTCACCATTCTTCATTCCTCTCCTAGCCCACATGCCTCTATCTCAGGTCCAGTAGTGCTGCCAGCCTATTGGGTTATAGCTTCAAAGCCTGACTCTCCTCCCAGATTAATTTTCTTCTACAAAGAGGTCAAATTCACCCCTGGACCCCAGGGTCAGAAGTTCTTCAGTCAGTTTCTAGATTCCATCTGCAGGCTCACTCTGCACTGGGAAACCATCAGTAGACAGCCCCCACCCCCAGTTTCCTTGGTGAGTGGTCCTGGCCAGGGCCAACCCTAGGTACCCAACAAAAGACAGTTTTATTCTTAGCAAGGAACTCTCATTCCTTAAATACGGATCATCTCTATATCCCCAACACCTACTGCAATACTCAAGAAACAGGCAGAGTGAACATGAGATTTTTTTTTAACTCCTACTTGGAGGAGGGGAAATCATAGGGCTCATCAGAGCTCCATAGGGTGAATTCTTGTCACTTCTGGGACAGTTCACCACTGGGGATCAAGGTGATGATTTCAGAAACTGCCAGAGAAGAGAGCCAGAGGGTGGAGTTTGAGAGCGCAGCTCCCCTAGGCCCTGTTTCTTCTGTTGGGGAGCAGAGAGATCTGGGTTGGAATCCCAGTTCATGTTTGCATGTGACTTTGTGCATTTTTCGCTTTGTCCCTGAGCCTTAGTCCCCTCAGCTCTGGGATGGAAAATGCCCAGCCTCATTGCTCCATGAGAGAGCTGCTGACATCTCTCATCCCAGCTGGGAAGAGGCTTTTCCCAAGTTCTAAGGAGTCAGAGAAGAAAGCCCAGAATTTTCAGTGCCACCAAGCCTTTACCGAGTACTTGCTCTGTGCAAGGTGACGTGCTAGGTGCTGGAAATGACAAAAAAAAAAAATCTTTTCTCATACCTTTTTGGAGGGGCAGAAACATAAGACAGAGAAGGCAACATCCTGAACCAAACCAACACTCCAAGAGACTTCATTAAGTTGAGCAAGAGTAACAACAAGCATGTGACGCCATTGTTTTGGGATAGAGGCAAGGGGACCCTGTCTTGGAGTGACATGGGATGACTTTTTGGGGTGACCTTTCTGCTCACAGCCCATTGCCTGCACTCATGTTAGCTTAATATCTTAGCATTCATTCATTTTACTCAACAAATATACACTAAGTCTCTTTGTTCTAGGCACTGTGCTGGGAAAAAATGTGTAGTTTCTGTGCTCAAGAAGTTTGCAGTCTGGGGGATGAGATGGACGCTGAGTCAATAATGCTACAAATAGATGTTTATTTACAAATAGTTATCAGGGTCAATGAAAGCATGTGTGTGTGTGTGTCTAATAAGGAGATCTAATTTAATTAAAGGACCCAGAAAGGCCTCCTTCAGGAAGTGGTAATTAATTGAGCTGTATGGATGAATAAGAGTTAGCCAGCCAAAGAGAAAAGGGGAATGAGTATTCCAGAAAGAAAAAAACAGTGCAACGGCCCTGAGGAGCAAGGAGCCCACTCTTCAAGGGCATGCCAGAAAGTCACAATGGCCAGAGTACAGAGAGTTAAGAAAAGAGAGGTGAGGCCCCAGATCCTGTAGAAAATTCTAGGCTTTTTTTTTTTTTCTGTTTCAAGTATAAGGAGAGGACCAGCTGCAACAAAATCCCTTGGGGGTACTTATTGAAAATGAAGATTTCTGGGCCTGACTCCTGCTGAAAAGTAAGCTTTGGATATGGGGTTCTGAACCAGCTCGTTAGGAAACTTGTAAGTATCCTAAAGTTTGAAAACTACTATTTTTTTTAAGATTTATTTATTTCTGCATTACAAGAGCTGGGGTGCGGGCCAGAGGTGTGGGGGGTGAGAGGATTCACCAGAGACAGAGTGGGGAGCAGAACAGGCAGACTGACTGAAATACACTGCTGAGGGAAGCAGCAGGCGAGGCAGGAGAGGTCTCTCCCTGGCTGGTGAGTTAACTAGTGCTGCAGTGACTGAGATAGCTTCATAGTGCTGAGACGTAACCCCTTGAGCACCAGGAAGGCCCTGAAAATCACTATTTTTGAGGTAGGTACAGATTTTTTTTTTTTTAATTTATACATACAAGCTGGGGTACAGACCAGAGGTGTGGGGCGGCGAGAGGGTTCATCAGAAACAGAGCGGGGAGCAGAACAGGCAGATCAGAAATACACTGCTGAGGGGAGCAGCGGGTGAGGCAGGAGAGGTCTGCAGCACCATGTGGGAATCTCCCCACATGGTCGAACTCGCATCGCTGCTGCAGACAGCTCCACAGCGCAGCGCTTAATCGCTGCGCCACCAGGGAGGCCCGAGGTAGGTACAGATTTTAGTGACAAAACTGAAAAGGATTTTACCCTCCTTGATTAATTTTGTGTCCTACAAGGTCACCCAGACTTTGGAAGAAAATTGGGGTGGAAGCAAGGAGTAGATGGGTTGGGGAGGCACTACATTATCTCAGCTGAGGGGTGACTTGACTTAGAACAAGGGGGTGGGAGTGGAAAGAGTCATGAGGTACTTTGTAGGTAGAAACTTTACCATGTGCCTCAGAAACATTTATGTGTGTCATTTACTTCTTCTGATTAAATAATACATGTTCATTGCAAAATTTTAAACATGCAGGAAAAGATAGGGCAGAAAACAAAAGGTAAATATTTTGCCTTGGGTATATAGTCTTTTTTTTTCAATATCCATATGTGCTCAGACATATGGATCTAGTCTGTTGCTACTTCTGATAATGGAATCATTCTGTAGGACTTGTTTGATACCTAATTGTCGAGAAAACAATACATCCTGAACATCTTTTCAGATCAATATTTTAAATGTCTGGATGGTACTCTACTTAATTGATGTGCCCTCCTTTATTTGTCAATCCCCAACTGATGGATACTTACGTTGTTTCCAATATTTTACATCACCATAAACAATTTCTTGCCTTCTAAAACTAATTTTGGAACACAACAGGTTTATGTCCTTCGAATAAATGTTTTGTTAGTGGAATTGACAAACTGTCTAGGTCTAGTCACACATACTCATTGTGTCCTAATAGGAGTTGTAGAGGAGGATGGCACCAAAGGATGACCGGAAGTCTGCCTTTTGAAGGCCTTGGTCTATTACAATCATACTCCGGCCTTTGCCGGCCTCTACTTTCCCTGGCTTGGATGCAGTGTGTGCGGTCAGAGCTGGTGGGTTCTAGACCTGTCTCTGTCATCGAGCCCCAGGCTGGCCCCAAGTCAGGGGCCTTTGCGGGCTTCCCAGCCCGGAGGAATCCATCCCCAGTTCCCCTCCCCCACCGCGGGAGGGCGTGTTAGGAAGAAGCTTAGGCCCGCAACGATTGCACCATCCACGGTTTGAAAAGGAAGTCGAGGAAGCGGAGGCAGGAAAACCGAGCGTCCCAAAGGACGAGTGGTGGCGCCCCGACTCGGCCCCTTGCAGCGCTCGATCCACCGCTGCTCGCGAGCTCGGAGCCCCTGCCTTCCACCCCCTCCCCTGTCCAGGCGTTTGCTACTCCCGGCCCTTTAAGAAGCTGTCACAGCGGAGCTGCTGGCCCCGCCCGGCGGGGAGGGCCGAGAGGGAGGGGAGGGGTTGGTGGTGGCTGAAGCCGGAGCGGGGGGGGGGGGGGGGGGGGGGGGGGGGGGGGGGGGGGGGGGGGGGGGGGGGGGGGGGGGGTCTGGGTCTATTTTTAGCTCCGGGTCGGGTCACGTGACGGGAGTGACGTCTCCGAATGTTGTTGTTGGTGGCGGCGGCGAACTGAGCCGGAGGAGCCGCCGCAAAGATGGAGGAGCCGTCGAGTAGGCGCTGCCGCTGCTGCCGCCGCCGCTGCTGCCGCCACCGCCCGCGAAGCCGGAGCTCGAGCCGCAGGGGGTGAGCGCGTCGAATCTCCCAGTCCATCTCCCCGCCGCCCCTCGACGCGAAGCGGCGCCCCCTCCTCCTGCCGTCGCTGCCCGCGGGCTCCCCGCGCGCGCGCCGCGCTCCGCGCCCCCCTTTCTTCCTCCTGGCGCCCAGTGCCAGCCGGCGCCCCTCGCGAGCGTCGCCAGCCGGGCAGTCGGGTCTGGGGTTACTGCACGCGCCCCTCCCCACTCCTCCCAGGCAGGGACGTCTTCCCTGCAGGTAAGGGAGGTGCTCCCGAATAGCTGGGAGACCAGCCGAGGTTGTCTGGTTGCCCCATCGGGGCGCCGCACGTTGCGTTGCAGAGCGGCTTGAGCCCTGCACCCGGATCCTATGCAGCCCCTCTTCGCCGGACACCCTTTACTCGCTACTCTGAGCCGAGGGGCGCTGGCCACCACATAGCGCTTCAGCCCATTCCTAAGGACGCATTCTTGATTTTGTGTCCTTGACTTCTCTGCAGAAGAGGGGGCCTGCGGGGCCACCTTACTTCTCTCTCCCATTATTCTCACCCCCTCCCCCGTGAGGTGTTACTGCGTTTGTTCCCACCCTCTTCTCCAGTCTGACACCCTGGAGCCAGAGAGAGGGAGAGAGAGAGAGAGAGAGATATTGAACACGAGCTAGCTAGAGATGAAATGCAGCTCCCCCCCTTCTTGTCTGGGGTGGATGCCCCCCCATTTTTCATCCTGGGTCTGTATGGCATGGAAGCAGGGCCCCTGCCTATGCCTTTTAACTCCGGGGAAGCTGCTTCCCTACCCCACCCTTCTCGGGAGCCCTGGGGAAGCTGAGAACTGGCTGGGTGATAAGTGATTAATCTGGGAGTCTGGTTAGTGGAGGGGAGAAAAGAGGAGGTGGGGGTGCCCCACTTGAGGGAGGAGATGACCACCTGATACCCCATCTGCTGGTCTTCTGAGTTGTCTCCCTGAAGAAGAAGGGTAACAGCTACAGTTGTTCCTGGGGGGACAGGCTTGGGGGGGGTGTTGTCTAAAGAGACCCAGCATTCTGTGACCACAGTGCTTCTGGTACCTGGAATTAGCTTTGGCAATTTGGGATGATGGTGGTTGGGGTGATGGTGGTTCAGGTTCAGTTGGGAAGGGAGGATGGAGTAAGATAATAGAAACAAAAGGAGGCAGGAAATGGGAGATCCAGGAGTCTTGGCCAGAGGGACCCCTAGCCAGGCTCCAGCAGGCCTGGAGCTGGGGGCTGACTCCTCCCCTGGGCCGCCTCAGGTTCAGAGGATGTTCAGAGAGGGTCCTCAGTTGGAGACCCAGGCCCCGGGGTCCCCAAGCCCATGCTGGCTATCGAGATGCTGGACCGCCCTGGGCTGGGCTTGGTGGATGAACCATCTTGGGGGCTGCCTGCTCTTTCATTCCAGTCTCCCCTCCGTTCTGTCCCTTCTGAACACAAAGCTTGGGGGAGATCTTGGTTTGCTTTCTGCCCTGCTCTTGAATCTTCTCTTTGCCCTGTCTCAGCCTGGACAGCTTCCGGGCTACATCTTGACTCTGAGTTAGAGGGGTGGATGCCCAGCATCTCCCCTCTGCCCTGGGAAGGTATGCATGCCAGGGGCCTGATAGGCAGATACCAGGTGCAGGTTAATCGGGGCCACAGAGGACATGTCAGCTCTGGGCTGGCCTGCCCTTCCTCCCCAATGTAGCCTCTCAGGCTGAATGGGCAATTTGGAGGGGGCAGCAGTGCCGCAAGCCCCACCCACTCTAAGTAGCTACGAAACAAAGGTTTGCTTTCCTTCCCCTAGGGCTGGCGTCTTCGCTGAGTGTTTAGATGCGGGCCTGGGGATTGGTGGGGGGTAGTTAGTGTTTCTGCAAGGGGGAGGAGGATCAGCTATAGGAGATGGGGGGAGTGCAGTCCGTGCTGAAGTACCAGCTGCTCTTTAATAATTAATTCTTCCTACTCACATCCCTTTGAGGAGGGATGTCTGGAACACGGCATCAGGCTCAGCCAGCCTGCTGGAGGACGCACTCCTGTTGGTGGGGGGTGGGGGGGCCTGGGGGGGCGGTTCTTGGCATTTTTGGAGCACTGTAGCTTGCTCATGAATGAAAACCTGATGCCGCCTGCCCCGTGAGGGGCCTGTTGTAGCTGACTTGGGCTAATTAAACTTTCTCTGCCTTTCTTCTCTCCCACCCCACCTCGACAGAGCCCCAGACCCCATCCTTTCTTGAATGGGGACCCTGTCTGGTAGTGCTGGGGAGGGGTATTGGTCTGCCTGAGGTTTTAGGGCAAACAGACCTGGTCCTCTGCCCTCTGCCTCCGCCTCCTCCCTTTCTCCCCTCTCACCCCCCCTTTTTTTTTTTTTTCTAGAAATAGCAGCCTCCTCCATCTGGCTTGTGCAGATGCCTGGAGCTGCGTCTGAGCAGACAAACAGAAATGGGCTGATTGCAAAAATGAATTTGTCAGCTTGGTGCCTTTTTTCCTCCCCTATTCCCCTCCCCAAGCCCCTAATTTGGGGCCTGGACAGCTAAGTGAACCCCCTCTCATGGCTCTGAGAATCCCAGGCTTCTTGGGCCCCACTTTAGGGGAGGCACAAGGCATTGAAGGCTGGGGAGAGTGTTCTGCCGCACCTGGGGTCCAGAGGGGTCAAGATAAGAGGTCCTTTGTGCCTTGAACTTAGGTGTCTGGGCTTGTAGCTTTCTGTAAGTTTTTGAGGCAGATATCAGATTGTGTGCAATCTCAGGCTCGCAGGATTTGATGCATACCACTCACCTAGCTGCCTCTGACCCGGGAGGGGACCTTGGTTTCACCTCTCTGTTCAGGACCTGGGTCTGCCGCTAGCAGGGTGGGAGCTGGTATGTTGGGAGGGGCTGCCTGGTGGTGCTGGAGCCCAGGTTCTAGAGAAGCCCTGGAAGGAACACCTGACTCTGAATTCCAGGGGAGTTGTTTGCAGGACAAGATCCCTGCAGGGCAGCAGGTGAACTTGTGACCTGTTGGGCATTACATTGCTTCACGTCTCCCTCCCTTGTCTGCCCTGCTCTTCCTACCCTCTGCCAGAGTTTTTAGTGATCATGAGCGGTGTGTGTATATGTGTGTGCATGTGCGTGCACGTGCGTGTGGAAGGGGGTGTCTCCCTAGGGTTTTTGCCCTACGTCCCCTGGCTTAGCCATGAGCTTGTCGGGTGAGATGGTGCCCGTTACTCTCATTTCTTGTCCTGCCATCCTGGTTGGAGGTGAGAGGTGGGTTTGGATCTTGGAGTGGAACAGAGACCTGACTTGAAGAGAGAGTTGATGGGGGGTGAGAAGGGATCGGTCAGGACCCTGGGGTCTGCCTACTTCGGATTTCACGGATGCTGGGCTACTCACTGATTTGGCATCGAAGTGCTGGGCTATCCAGGAGCCACAGAGCTTTTGCCCCCCGTGACCCTCATATAGTAGCAGCTAGTTTCTCTGGCAGAGGGGCTAAGCGCTCTGTCCTTTTTCCTCTTCGTGCCCCACCTGAGACAAGAATCTGTGCCTGCTCTGAGCAGGCAGTGAACACTGCTTTGTTTCTGAGGGAGGTTCCTGTTCACTGGGGAGAGTTGATGGGGGTGTTGGCAGACACTCTCCACAGGTAGATGAGTCCCAAGGGTGCTCCTGCATCCTGCAGGGTGGTAAGAATTGCAGCCCCAGCACATTGGGAGTTCTAGGAGTTTCTTCCTCTTTCTTCCCAGGGGATGTGGATGATGGGGACACAGGGCTGATCTTCACCTGGTTTGTGCGTGAGGCTCTGCGCCTTTCTGAATGCCCGCTGTGGCGGTGCCTCTCACTGAGGGATGGGTTGGGCCTCTTGGGTTGCTGGGAATCGTGGGAATTTCTGAACCTGTGTTCCCCAGCCCACGGGAAAGGGTGTGAGCAAGACTGGGCGCCAGCCCCGGGGTGGGCACGGGCTGAGCCTCCTGCCCACGCAGGCCTTGCCAAGGCACCACCAGCCCCACCTGCTGCATTCCTGAGTTGGCCCCAGCCCTGAGCAGCCTCTTTTGTCCTTACCCCACACCTGTGCCTGCCAGGAGCCTTTTGGCCCCTTCACTCTGCCTCCTCCCACCTCCCCATCTGAGTACACCTTTCTCTAGTCCAAACACCGCGGGCATGGACAAAAGCAGGGAGCAGTGTGTGCATGTGTGCGTGCGTGTGTGCGTGCGTGTGTGTGTGTGTGTTGGCGGTGGGGTGGAGGGTGGGGGTTCTTTTCCTGCCACAGCTGATTCCTGAGCTTCAGGGCTCCGAATGGACCCCACCCCTGGGAATCCTTGAGGAGAATGCAAGGCTTACTGAGAATTAATCCTGCCGGAAGGTGGGGCTGTCCAGGGGGCAGAGCTGCTTGCCTGTTTCTGGCTTGGGGAGCAGAGTTAGGGCTTGAACATCCAACTCCTCTCAGCTTCATCTGATTGCTTCCTGCTACCTCACTTTCACGGGGTCTTGGAGGACCTGCCTTCATTTGGAAGAAAATGAGATCATGTCTGAAATGGATCGTGGGCTGTTTAGGGATAGGCCCAGGTGGGTGCATGCGTAGTGTCTGAGGCTTGAGGGCCTGCTGAGGGGCTGGGGGGGTCAGGGAGCTGGGGGAGTAGGGGTTGGTCAGCAGGCCTGTAGTTCTGTAATACTGGACGTTCTCTGTTAACCCATGGACCTCAGCAGGCCTACTGCTGGGCCCTTTGGCGCCTTTGTACAAACTGGAAAATTGCATCCCTTACTTTGGATGGACTCAGCCTGTGTCAGTCCCACAGCTAGACCTCCTCACACAGGCACAAACTATACAACACACAAAAAGCCCTGTGCTTGGGCCTGGGTTCCCCAGTCCTGATGAGGGTGGGGTGCTGGGTCTGGGATGAATGTCTCAACCTTTTCAAACTCTGGGAGATGACATGGGTTACGGGTGGAAGAGGGTGGTTACCCTCATGCCGTAACTTGCTGAGTGGGGAGACCAAGTCAGACGCACTTCACCGTTCCAGAGTTGGTGGCACGAGGATCAGAGAGTAGGGAGATGACTTGAGTGTCCCAGCTTAGGCTGCTGGGGCTGGGAGATCAGCTTCTCCCTTAACTTCTGCTACAGCAGATCAGTCTTGCATCTCTCCATTGCCATGGGAAGAGTTCAGAAGCCTCCCTGCTCCTTCTCATCTGGTGCATACGTAACCCCGCATCGGGACACTTGGAGCCTGGAAGGCGTCACATCTAATAGGCGCTGGGAAAGGAGTTTGGTTGGTGTGGCTACCATAGCCTTTTTCCATCCCCTGGGCATGGGAAGACTCCCCAGTTCGAGAGAGGAGAAACCAGGGTCTGGGCTAAGTCTGTCGATCCTCTCTGTGCCCCTCTGTTCCCCAGGTGTAAAGTGATAAGCCCCGAGGTCTCCTTCGACTCTCAGATTTCTGAGCTGGGGGCCTCTAACCCTGCTCCGTCTCTCCCCAGGGATGCAGTTCTGAGTGCCTGACTGCCTCGCCCGGAAGGATGGCCTCGGATGGGCATTAGAGGCACAGCGGCCCCGGGCTCCTGTCCCGTCCGTCTGTCTGTTATCGTCTGTCTCTCTTGACATCACCGCAGCTCCACCCCCTCCCGTCCCAGCCCCCAACGCCAGCTTCCTGCGGGCCCAGAGCCGGCATGAACTCTCCCAACGAGTCGGGTAAGAGCTGGGAGGTCAGACAAGAACACCTTGGGGTCTCTTTGGATGCGATGGGCTATGTGGGTATCCAGCCAGGGCCAGCTGACTTTAGTGTCTGAGCGGTGAGGGGTGAGGGGGCCTGCAGTGGAGAAGCACTGCTAGAAAAGGACAGAGGCAAACCTGTGGTTATTGACCTTGGGGGTAGACTTGGGAATGGATGGGGCGACAGTCCAGGCTGACCCCGGGAGGACCAGGGTCCATTCTGTCCCCATGTCTGTGCTCTCCACTTTGGGGGCCTTCCATTCCTGCCCCACCCTGCCCTGTGTGTCCCTGAGTCCCTCTGGACAGTCGGGGATGATGTTGGAATAATAGAGAATTTCCCTGTGGCAGCTGAGAGCCCAGCATTTGGGCTGGTGGCTTTTCTTCTTGGTGGAGTATTTCTCTGTGTTGCATCCTTTTTTTATTAGTGGAGGATTTCAGGGCCTTTGGCCTGAGCCTCTGTGTTGGGATGTGTGGCGCTGGGCCGGGGCGCAGTAGTCTGTTGGTCAAGGAGCCGTGGCTCTCTCTTTTGAGTCCAGGTACACCACTCTTGGGCTCTTGACATGATGGATTCCTAATTTGGGGCCTTTGAGTCTGAGAATTCCTATTCCCCTTTGCTCCTAGGACCCTGCCTAGTGCTGCCAGAAATAGTCAGTGGGTGGGTCTCCAGGCTGCTTTGTGCATGGGTGGGTCTGGGTGTGTGCCCATGAGGATGTGTCCAAGTGGCCTGAGTTGGACCCTCAGGAGTTTTACACAAGGGTCAAGGGTCAGTGTGGTCAGGGTAATAACTGCCTTCTCTCCTGGGCTGTCTCTTTCTGTGCAGTCTTAAAGGATCAGCGCTCATATTTTCCAACTTTAACCCCCCATAGCCCCTCTATCTCCCACACTTTTTTTTTTTAAAGATTTGTTTGTTTATGCATACAAGAGCTGGGGTGTAGGCCAGAGGTGTGGGGTGGTGAGAGGATTCACCAGAGACAGAATAGGGAGCAGGACAGGCTGAGTGACTGAAGTACACTGCTGAGGGGAGCAGCGGGCGAGGCAGGAGAGGTCTGCTGCGCCATGTGGGTCAGCTCCCTGGCCGAACTAGTGCTGCAGTGACTGCGGACAGCCTCACAGTGCTGAGACTTAACGCCTTGCACCACCAGGGAGGCCCTCTCCCACACCTTTTTCTGTAGGGATGGAGGGATATTTTTTCTTCCTTTAGAGACAGTGAAAGGAGAGATGAAAACTGGTTTGCAGAGATAGCCTGGGGGGTGGAGGTGATGGGGGATATCCATGCCCTAACATTCACTTTGTTGGGCCTGATGCTTTCTATTGTGGGGATCCGGTATTGGTGATATGTGGGAGAGGCCTTCACCAGGGTCCTGGGGGCTCCAGCAGACTCAGGGAAGCAGGGAGCTGGTGGAGTTGGTTGACTCTGTGCTGTTTATTTGGGTCAAGGCTTTGTCCCTCCCCTCCCCTGCAGGCGTGACAGACCCTGGGCATGATTGCAGGCAGAGTTGAAGGCCAGCTGAGGAACCTGGGCTTCTGAGACTCCCCAAGTCAGCCTTGCCCCTCCTGCAGGGTGTGTGACTCCCCTGAGATTGTCCTGCCTCTGCCCTCGCCTTCGTTCAGCCCGTAGGGACTGTGACCGCGTTAGATGTGGAGAGGTGTGTGTGACTCGGTGCTGGAGGGGCAGTGTTCCACTCTCATTTCCTGCTTCCTCGTAGGTTGGACCAACAAAGGGACAGAAGAGGCCTACTGGGTTCTCCTTAGTCTCTTGCCCATCTCAGCTGGACACTGCCCCTGGTGGGGATGGTTGTGCCCAGCAGTAATGCCAGCTGTTCCTTTCCTCTGAGCTATTATGTGACCTGTCCAGGATCACTGCCAGTCACACCTGGGGCTACCCTTGGCCCTGAGGCTTCTATCGGTGGTTTGGAAAGGACTTTTCTCAGATTTGGGGGTTTCTCCTTCCAGCGAAATGCTAAAATAATCCCTGTTGGATAGATGAGGCCACTAGCCCACCTTTCCAGTCCCTGGAGGTCTGCGTTCCCCTTGCAACAGCCACTTTTTCCAGGGTTGAAGGGTGTGGCGGTAACTGCAGGTGTCCACCTGGCAGGAGGCAGGGAGCCTGGGAGGACTGTTGGGAGGGCCTGGAGGAATCTCCTGAGTAGGGCCTGTGGAATTGGCTGCACCTCCTGGCTGGCTTTCCAGCTCCCCCCAGCAGGGGGAGATGCTGTCTTATCTGTGTTGGGAAAGGAGGGCGAGGAGGGGGCCAGAGCTTGGGAGCAGCCCCTTTGAGGCCTTTCCTCCTGAGATTTTCCCAGGCTCTGGGACCAGCTTTCCCTGCTGTGAAGTTACAATTGTTTGGGGCCCCTGGGCCAGGGAGGCACCAGCCTCCGCACAGCCCTTCCCATTCCAGGAGTCCAGCATCTGCTATTCCAGGGTGGCATCTGGGCTGGGGGTGCGGTGCATAAGTCCGGAAGCCATGTGCTCTTGAGCGCCACAAAAGTAAATGGAAAGCATACAGTGTCCACTTCCCTCGTGGGCACCGCACAGAAAACCCCAGGAAGAGCCTGGATCCACGGGGCATAGAAGTGGGAGCAATGGGAATAGTTGCACCCCAGGACCTGGCTGCCCTAGCCTCCTGAGCACCTCATACCCTCTCCCCACATCTCCAAAGACTCCCTTGTCATTCCTGAGGGCACAGAATCACACGCCTGGGTAAGAGCAGAGAGTCTTCTGTTCCCCATTCCTCAGTTTCTCTCAGTGCAGGAGCTTATTGCTTGGCCAGTCCTTGCTGAGTGCCACCAACCTGCCCATCCCTGAATTTGACCTGCAGGGGAGCAGAAACAGCAGCTGGTCTATCCTGCCCCTCACAGCAAACTAGTCAGCAAGAGAGTGTGCCTGGTGAGGGGCGGCATGTAGCCTTGTGGAGAGATTTCCTTCTGGGGCTCACCCCTCCTCTCTGGGGAGTGGGAGTTGATCTGCTTACCTTGGGTCTGGGCCCCATGCCAGCATTTGACCTCATTTGCTTCTTTTGCTGTCCTGAGAGTGCAGGTTGAGGCCATTGATGGGGTTGCCTCTTCCCTGAGGAGGCCACTCCCTGGTGTCTGGCTTCTCCTCAGGTAAAAGGGGGCTTGAGAGCCAAACTTTCTTTTTTTTTTACAGATTTATTTATTTGTGCATACAAGAGCTGGGGTGTAGGCAGGAGTGGTAGTAGTGGTGGTGGTGAAAGGATTCACCAGAGACAGAGCGGGGAGCAGAACAGGCAGATCGACAGAAACACACTGCTGAGGGGAACAGCGGGCGAGGCAGGAGAGGTCTGCTGCACCATGTAGGTCAGCTCCCTGGCCGGGGATCGAACTTGTGCTGCAGTGGCTGTGGATAGCTTCATAGTGCTGAGACTTAACCCTTGCACCAGCAGGGAGGCCCGAGAGCCAAATTTCCTTTATTTTTCTGGAACTGATCATGACTGCTCCCGTGCTGGGGTTGAGGGACTGACAGACCTGCCTCCTGCCAGGACTCGGCAGAGTCAGGGTCTGCTCCGTCACTGCCCCATGCTATTGCCCAGAGGAGAGAGCTTGAGTGAGCCCTGCCACGTGAACCAGTTTAGATGGTAACAGGGCCCCAGAGGAGGCAGCCAGGTCCTTAGCCCCAGCGTGGGAGGGAGACAAGCTCTGTGACGACACCCGCCTGCCCAGCACCTCCCAGTACACTCCACACTTTCTCTCCTTCCTTTTCCCAGGAGGGAGGGCAGCTGCCCTCTCCTTCTGGGTGACCAGAGAAACTGGGGCATGGGCGTGGGGTGGAGCCAGGAACCTCGGCGTCCTGCCTCCCAGCCTTGGGCTGGGCCTCTGCTCCTGAGCCCCTGGGGGAGGCGGGCAGCCAGGAGGGGAAAGTGGGTCAGTGCTGGCATGGGGCGGGGGTCTGGGAAGCGGACGCTTGGTGTCCCTTTTCCACTTCGATGGCCCATGGTGCGCCTCTGTGCTCACTGTAGATTGGGGTCTGCTTCACCTTCCTCTTCCCTGCTCCGTCATTCCAGAGGGATTGACGGCTTAGAATGGAATGGGTCGGAGGAGGCAGGGTCAACCCTGAGGGGATGTGGAAGATGCCATAGTAGGTGCTCACATTTTTCCTGGACTTGGTTTCAAATGAGACGGTTCACCCAGCACTAGTGTGGGCCTGGCACACGGCGCTCCCGGGCGATGCCGACGCGCTCCAGCATGACTGGGCTCAGAGGCAGGAGAGAACTGGAGGGCAGGCAGGCCTGACATCTCTGGAGCCCTCAGGCAGCTGGCACCCCGCACTCTAACCAGGGTGCTCCTGGCCAGCCCTTGACTTTTTTCCTGTTTACAAAGCAGGTCTTGCCTGTCAGGTCTTTTTGTCAGAGCTGCATCCAGCCCAACTTTGAGGGCCCAGGAGATAGGAGGATCTCAAGGAGCTTGCATTTGTGCTCCTCCCATCCTCCAGAGGGTTAGGAGGCCTGAGTCCAGCAAGGGGACGAGGCCATTGTGGTCTGGAGGGGAGGTGCTGGCTCTGTATGAGGTCCAAATACCCCGTGCTTGGTGGGTGCTCTCTGAGGTTTGTGGGATAACGCATGGGCGAGCCAACTGGGTCGGGATGGAGGAGATAAATGAACCACAAGGAGAGGGACTGTAAAGCAGGAAGGATTGAAGCTAAGCATTGGAAAGACCTTGTTGTGTCACCTGAATCTAAGAAGAAAAAGAGACACTTGTCTCTTTTGTCTACCCCAGGTTTCCTTTCTTACTGCCTGGAGCATTCTGGGAATTGCATTGAGGAATGTCTGGCTGTGTCTGACACTTTGCTTCCCACCTCAGCTGGTAGGGAACAGGAACAGTGCTGGGAGCTGGCCCTGGTGACTCTGGCCACCTCTGGGTGTCCAGCCCCCTGGGTACTCTGATCTTCTCTGAGCAGGAAGCTTTCCCTCTGTTCTGTCCCGGAGACCCTGATTTTGAGTCATTGTAACTGGTGACTTCCTTTCTTTCAGAACAGGGCTCCCCTACCATACTGTGCCTGGGGCAGGCAGAGAGAGCCAGGACAGGGCTAGCCAGCCCTTCCGGTTGCTCCTAGCGTGGGTGGGTGGAGTTCTGGGCTGGGAGGGCCAGTTGCCCCCGGCTTTCTGGGCTCCCTGGAGTCTGCTGCATGTTACCCCACTGACGGAACCTTGGGTTTCCCTTTCCTTCCTCTTGAGAGCGCCTGGTTAGCCAGGATGAAGCAGCAGCTGGGGGTAGAGAACGAGGCCCCCATACCTGCCCTGATACCCACCGCCCCAGGCCCCAGCGGCAGCCCTCTATTTTTCTAGAGTCCATCCTGGCTGAGAAGCTGGTCCTCAGGTTCCCCTATTCTTTCCTACCCCTCTGTTCCCCCAGTATACATTTTGGGCCTGGGGTCTGGGAAAATCCATCTTGACCACCTCCCCTGTCCATGTACTCCCCCAGCCTGAGGGCAGGAGGCCCCTTTGCCATCCCTGACTGGCAGAGGCTCTTTGGGAAGATGGGCTTCAGGAACCATAGCCGCCGTGTCCTTGGTTGGCCAGTTCCTCCTGGGCTCCCGACAGGAGGGTGAGGTCATCCAGTCCAGGGAGAGGACAGGTGTCCCTGGCTCCATGCCTAGAGTTGGGGGCAAGGAGGGGCCATGAGGGGGCTTGAAAATAGCAACTGTGACATCAGGAAGGGGGAGGGGGGCACAGACCCAGGAATAACCAGGCTATTAAAAGGCTCCAGTGAGGTCAGGGGGCCAAGTGGGATCTCTCTACCAGTGGGAGGTAACACCTGAGTAGAAGGGACTGGCCAGAGGCAGGCCTGGTGACCGGGTGTTAGTAGTATTCTTGGGGCACTAGCCCTGGGTTCCCGCAGGGCCCCAGCTGCTCTGCCAGGCCTGAGACTGGTGGGGAAGGACTGAGTGCTGGTAGCCTCTGGCTCTTTGCAGGCCTTCAACTTCATCTGTTCCTGCCTGGGTTTGGGGGTCACCACACCTGTTAACAGAAACTCTAGGGCAGCTTTATGCGTGCCCTGCTCAGGAGGCAGTGGGCTGAGGTGGGTAAAGTGCTGACATTTCAGCCCTGCCGTGTAAGCAGCTGTGTGACCTAGGGTGAGTGACTTCATCTCTGTGCCTCAGTCTCCCCTCATGAGATCCTCATGCAGAAGAAATGAAGTGATGTAGTGTTGCTCTCAGCGTTGCCTCGCGTAGCGCCTGTGCTCTGAGAGTGGGCAAGTGCTTCCGATCTGCTTCCCTGGGCAGGGCCTGTGGAGGTGACACTGTAATGGGTAGGAGGGAGCTGCCATTTAACTGCTGCTGGGGGTCTCCCCGCTGGTTGAGGGGGTGGGGAGACATCTTCCAGCTCTGAGGGGAGGCAGAAGTTAAGTAAACTTCCCCCAGAGGTCAGGACTCCTAGACCAGGTGGCCTTGCCTGCCACCCTTTCCCAGACCCGCTTCCTTTACAGCTCTGGATGGCAAAGGGAAAGCAGAGGATGGAGCTGGCTCCTGTCCCCAGCCCCTTACCTACGAGTAACCGCCCCAGGCTCCTCCCAAAGCATGGGCACTCCGCCGTGCCCTTCTCCAGCCTGGTTTTGGTCACCAGGCTCTGTGGCCTTGGCCCTGAGCACAGGCCCTCCCCTGTTCCCATCCCCCTCCTTGGCGCTTCCTCCTGGGGTGGAACTCACCTCCCCCCCACCCCCTTTGGGGCCTCCGCCAGGCCTGGGCTCCTGGCAGCCGGCCGGCGGCTCCCTGAGCATGCTCCACCTATTTATAGACAGGGCCCTCCCCCAACTGCTATTTCAGTCTCCTGCCAGCTGCCGGCGGCTCATTCGGGAAGGAGGAGCAGGGAGCCAGGCCCAGAGCTGTCACCCGGGGTTGGGAGGGAACACAGAGAGCCCGCCTGCCTGCCTGCCTGCCGAGCTCCCCTTCCTGTCCCCTGAGCACTCAGCCATACCCCGCTCCTGTGAGCTGGGGCTCCTGTGAGCTGGGGGACGGTGCTGGTCACCGGTCGATGGCCCTCTAGAGGAGAGAGGGCGCAGCTCCCGGGCCTCTGCTGGCTCCTCCTGCTGCCAGGAGCCTAGTGCAACCAGGCCGGATGAGGCATCTCCCCACTGCTCCGGTCCCAGCCACAGAGGCCTGAGGGAGCCCCTGAGCAGTGCGGGCCCCACCCGACCACCTTTCCTTTGGCTGACTCCCCGCCTCAGGCGGCCCCCGCCCTGGCATGCTGCTGGTGCCCAAGGCTCAGGGGCTTGTGGAGATGCTGCAGACCATCTATGAGACGGAATCCTGTTTCTCAGCAGATGGGATGTCAAGCCGGGAGCCATCCTTGGAAATCCTGCCGCGGACCCCTCTTCATGGCATCCCTGTGGCAGGTAAGTGCCGTGGCGTTCCAGCCTGCCCTCTGCTGCTGGACAGCCTTGCCCCTGGTCTGAGCATTTGCCTTCAAGTCTCACCCTATCTGGTCCTGCTTAGGTTTTTCTGGAGAGCTTTGTTGAGAATGTGGGTGGTCGGGGGAGCCTTGTGCACTGAGGTGGGCTTCCCTGCCCCTCCTGGCCCAGAACCTGCCGCTGGTCATGCCCTCCAGTGGCATTCCGCTGCGTCTTCGGCAGGATTGGTATCAGCTGCTGGGGGCTGTGGATTACTCGAGGATCCTGGCCTAGTTGGCACCGCAGTCAGAGGGGAGGAAGTGGGTCAGTGACCTGCCATCAGAGTGCTCCCCAGGTCTGGGCAGGGGTGAAGCCGTGGCTGGAGTGTCCACAAGAATAAAGGCTCCCCAGTTCTTTGGGCTGGGTGCTTGGGGACAGAAGGTGGAGTGCGGTGATTTCTGCAAGTCCCCGTCAGAAGTCCAGACGGCTGGGGAGGTTTGTGCTTGTGGTAGGTTAGGCAGAGGCTGGTGCCCAGGATGTCAGGGGTCTTGGTGCTTTAGCTCCTGGCTCCTCCATAACTCTCCTTCCCCCAGGCCTTGGTGTATACCCTCCTCATTAGGATGAAGGGGTGCTGCTCTATCTTGAAGACCTCCTAACCCTGCCACCTTCTCAGCAGGAACTTTTTTGGCCCTTGGCTGGGGGTGGGGCCCCCCTGAGCTGGGCCACTCCCTCCCTCTCTCCCAGGAACCTGTTGGCAGCATCAAGCCTTTCTGGCACAGCTTCCCCACCAGGCCGGCACCACAAGATGCTTCCTCTAGGGAGGGACCTGCTGGACCCATGCCCGCTTGGCCCCTCCTGCCGTGGTCTGGCACTCGGGTGTGGGTGTCTGTGTCTGTGTGTATAGGGAGCCTTGGCCTCTGGGCTGCGGGGGTGGGTCCCGAGCCTTAAACTGGAAGCTGTGGGAGCTGCGTGCCTACAGGGGTACCTGGGATTTGGCTCCGCGCCATCCAGGTGTAAGGTTGCAGCCAGACTGGGATGTGTCAGAGGGTGAATGTTTTAGAAAACCCTTGGAACAAGGTCTGCCATCTGCTTGGGCTGGGATGCCCTTGCCGTCTCCTAGTATAGGGGACCAGCACTGTAGGGTGGGGACCTCCAGATGGGGAGCATAACCTTGGGGGCCAGCCCTGCAGAGTGCCCACCCTGTCTGTGGGACGGGGGGTACACATAGAGGACTGGCCCAGCCCTGTCAGGTTGGGTCTGCAGCTCCAGCTAAAGGCCCTGGCTGCTGCCCCCCAAATCCTCTGGGAGGCCAGGTGGTCTCTAGGAAAACAGAGGACCGACGGCCCAGCATCTGCTGGTTCTCCTCTGGCAGATGCCATGTGATCGACCCATCCTACCCACTGTCCCTGCCTCCCAGCAGCAGCTGGTAGCTGGCCTGAAGTTTTCTCCTCAACTTGTTCTCTCACCTTCTTTTAGGTTAGGTCACCTGAACCTTGCAAACTGGAGCCCTGCTCCTCACCCCTGCCCTTGGCTCTCTGTCCCTGCACACGCCTCCCCCAGCCAGCCCCTCTCTGGGTTCCTGGCTTTCCACTCCCCTTCCAGCAGTCTCTCTCTCTCTCCCTCCTCGGCCTAGCCTTCTGCACGGTGGTGTGGTCCATGCTGGCAGGAGGGAGGTGTGAGTCACCTCGGCAGCTCCGGGAGAGGCTAAGAATGTTCCCCCTGCGCAGCTCTGATGCTGTGTCTGTGACGCGGCTGGGGACAGATATAGGCCTGGAGCTCGCTGCCTTGTTTTTTTTTTTTGGACTCTGGAATGTAAATAGATGTTTCAAATAGAAACACTTTAACCTTTGGGTTAAAAAAAATCCACCCCAGATAAACACAGCCATGAGCAGCTCCAGCGGCCTGGTGTCCTGCCACCCCCCACCCCCTGTAAAAGCAGGTGTGCAGGGACACTTCTTGGGTGGCACGTTGCTGGCCCTCCCCAGCCCCGTGGATTGGGGAAAGGGGCTTTCCAGGGTGGGTGTTTTCTGCCCTGGACTCTACTTATTCTAACAGCAAGTCTTTGGACCCCTACTTCAGGGGTCTCCTTTGCTCCCTGGACTGCCTAGTTCACTGCCATTCCCCAGCACTCAGCACAGTGCCTGGCACATGGATGAATGAGTGTTGCTGGAGGGGGCTGGCATCCAGGGCTGATGGCAGGACTCCTGGGCTCTATTCTGGGGCTTGGTGTATGGAGATAGCAGGGCCTTGGCACCAGGTCACTTGAGGGGTACTCTCTTCTGTTCTGCTTGAGAAGGGAGACAAACCAGCTTCTGCTGATGTGATCAGAGGTCTTCCTTCGTGAATGGGGTCTCTGCCCGGCTCCCCCACAGTGGCCCAGTGCACAGTGGGCAACTCCTCATCTAGTCCTGGTCTCACTCTGGGGAACCTGGGAACTTGGATCTAGTGTGGGTTTCCCCAGGACACATGGCAGGGAAATCCCTGCCTCCCTTCTGTGGGCCCTGGATTCCCCTCTCACCTGAACTGGGCAGAGCTGACGCCTGGCCGTGTGCAGGACACCATGAGCAGGCCTGGAGGGGGTCTGTCCCCAGAGAGGGGGGTCATGAGTCCCGCTTGTGCCAGGAGGGGATGCTGTGGATTTGGGGAAGTGCCAAGGGGCTTGGGTTTGGTATTGGGATTTTCCCTGGACATTCCTCACATTTTCCAGCCCATTCCAAGCTTGGCTGGGGTGGGGTTGGGGTGTAGGTGTAGGGCTGGAAGGTAGGAAGGGCACTAATACTGTAATGAACCAATTGCAAGGCATCGGGTACTTTCCTTACCTCCTCTCTCGGGAAGCTATAAATAGCCATGTTTTACAACTGAGAAGGATCAGAGAGTTTAAGGAACTTGCCCACGGTCACAAAATAAGTGGCATCAGGGACTGAGACTCACAGGTCTGTGTATGGCCACTGCTAACCTGTCCAACAGTTCCTTTGTACAAATTTTAAAAACTTGGCTTTCCTGCTCATGCCAGAGTCTGTGGCTCAGTGACTGGGATGTGGCCTAGATGGCAGCCCCCAACTTGCCCCCTCAGGTGGGTGCCTTTGTGTAGTACAGACTCCGTCCAACCTTGTTTCGTGGGCCTCTGTGCCTCCGAAGTCTGTGCTCCTAGAGAGTAGAGACCAGACTGGCCTCAGGGAATACTGAGAGGAGGCTTTGTTTTCTATAAATACTGGGGATCGCTTGTCAGCTGTCTCCCTCCCTGTGGGGATTCTGGCCCAAGGGGAAAAGGGGGCTCAGGAACAAAGTTGAACACCCCATCCCATACAGACAGCCTCCCCTGCCCCCCTCTCTTACCTCATCCCCTCTTCTTGTTTTCGAGACCCTCAGCTGTCCCTTCTCTGCTGCACAGCTGCCAGACAGGAAATCAGATTAACTGTGTCCACAACACACAGCTGTAACAGCTGTCAGGTTGGGAGCAGAAGTGAGTGCAGCCACCCCGGGACACTGAGAACGTGATTCTCTTTCAGTTGCAATAATAAAAAAAAAGTTTGGATTCTGTGAGGCAGCCCAGGAATCAGCATTTTATTTGTTTATTTTTTTATTTATGCATACAAGAGCTGGGGTGTAGGCCAGAGGTGTTGGCGGGGGCGGGCGGTGAGAGGAGTCACCAGAGACAGAGCAGGATGCAGAACAGGCAGATTGACCGAAGTACACTGCTGAGGGGAGCAGTGGGCGAGACAGGAGAGGTCTGCTGCACCATGTGGGAAGCTCCCTGGCCGGGCATCAAATTCGTGCTACAGTGGCTCTGGACAGCTTCATAGTGCTGCAACTTAACTTGTTGCACCACCAAGGAGGCCCTGGAATCAGCATTTTAGCACTTCTCGGTTCATTCAGCTGTGAGCAGACTCCGTCCTGGCTTGGAGTAAGGGCTCTGTGGGCAGGGGTCGTGGGGCTTTGCAGCTTGTCCGTGGGGGTCACCTGTGGAAGGCCTCAGTGGATAGACTGTGGGACTTCTGGGAGAAGGGCCTGCTGCAGACAGAGGGAGTCTTTTGCCCTTGTCCCAGGCAAGTCGAGCTCCCAGCAACCAGGCGCTCTGCGGGAGAGGCTGCTGAGATGCCGGGGAGCAGGTATCTAAACCCCAGCAGGGCAAGTGCTAGGTGGGCAGGTGGGCAAGATGCTCTGCTGGATGCTCAGAGCTGGCTTGTGCTCTGGAGGTGGAGGCAGTGCCCTGCCCTGGGGCCCCTGCCGCCCAGCCTAGGTGTGGAGCAGACTGCCCCAGCAACAGCTGCAGACTTCGTGTGGTTAGTGTGCCTGTTAATTGTTCCAACTTGGTGCCCAAGTAGTTCCTGGAAATGACTGGGCAGGGAGAAGTGAGTCTGCTCTATCAGATAGCGCCCCAAGTTCAGCGACCAACTCACCAGTGAAAGGGGCTTTGTGACCTCCACCAGGGCTCTGTACTGAGCTCTGTACCATGCTCAGTCTGTCTCAAGATTTCTTAGGGGTCTGTCTACTTGAGCCCCTTCTCCCCTGTGCTCCCAGATTCTGGTGTTCTGGGGGCCAACCCGGTGCCCTAGTGTAGATCCTGGGATCCTTAATACAGAGCTTGGTTCCCCCTTACTTCTCATAGGGAGAAACCTAGGGAGCTGCCCTCGTGGTTTCTCCTTGTTTTTAGTGGGAGACACAGGTTAAGACCTGGGTTAAGCCCTGGCTCCTTCACCTTCTTTCCAGGTGATTGGACAAATCTTTTCCAGCTCTGGCCTCACTTTTCTCTGTCAGCTGGGGAGCTGAGTTGCTGGTCTGCAGGCCCTCGCTGAAGTCAGTTACATCTGCCTTGAGAAAAGAGGGGCTTAGGATTTCTAGAGTCCTGGCCCTGGGGGAGGTGGCATAGTGCTGGGGAGAGAGGGGTGGGAGGCAGCAGGCCTGGCAAGGGTGGGTGACAGGGGACACTTTCTGACCGTCTGGAACTGGGGCCCCCATACCAGGGGTCAAAACCTGTGCTCATCTGTGCTGTGTAGCCCTTCTGAGGGATGGGGGCTCCCACCGCTGTGAGCTGGGCGTGGAGGACGAGGGGTCCTTTTTGGGGGTAGCGAGACAGGGGAGACAGATGGGAGTGCTGCGGGGGGGCGGCAGCTGTCCCCAGAGAGTTCTCCAGCTCTGGGATCCAGCCACTGGCTGGTGCTGTGTGGGGCCCATAAAGGGAAGGGCTCTGATTGGGACAGGACCACAGATGACCTTGGGAGAGTCTGCAGTGCAAGAGCTAACACTTCACTCTGGCAGAATCTGGGCCTGGCTTCCTTAGAATTCAGGGGGTGTGAACTTGGCCCCCTGTAATTCTCAGTGTTCTATTTTGTGCACTTTAGCAACATCCTGAGAAGTAGCTCAAAGGCTTCACCAGACTGCCAAGGCGGGTGGGGGGCTCCGGGACACAAACCAAATCCAGAGCCATCAACCATAGCCCTGACTAGCGCTGCCTGAGATCTCCCGGCCCCGTGCCAGAGCCATGCACACACTACTCCGGAGCCCCGCAGCCCTGGGAGGTGGGTGCTAGTCCTGCTCCCATTTCACAGGTGCCCGCACGCGGCTCAGGGAGGTGCGGTAGGCTCTGCTATAGGAAGTGGCAGAGCCCGACTTGAACCGTGGTGTTCTCCTAACTGTTACGTGATGAGTGTTTGCTTGCGTTACTGCAGAGTTGTGAAAATGACTAGATGAGAGTCATCCCAGCCTGCTCATGTGGAAATACTGTCTGAATTGTGGCAGAACCTGTTGAGCCTAAATCGGCCTCACCAGTCATGCAAGAACACAGAAATAGACCATGGGAAACTGTCCCTGGTGGCGAGGGGTCATCGCTGGCACAGGAGGAGTGTGAAATGCTGCTCCCTGCCCCTTTCCCAAATCCCCGCAGACTGGGAAAGGGACGGGGGCCTTCCCCCATTTTCCAGAGGGGCAGAATGGAGTCATCAGACCTTGAAGGCAGTGGCTGAGTCCTTGCCTGGCCAGGGAAGTCCCAAGGGCGTTGCTGGTGAAAGATGCTGCCCTCTTGGTCGGGTGCTCTCCAGAGGGGCTGGTTACTGGGGCTGGCAGGTGCTGAGCGCTCCAGGTTGCCCCGTTGGAGCAGAGGAACTCTGTCTGAGTGGGGAGTCAGGATGCCTGAGTTCCTGACCCTGTTTCCTGCTGCTTCCCTGGCGGGGTTTTCTACGCAGCTGCCTTTCTAAGAGGCTTGGCTTTCTGTCTGGGTGATGAGCGGGCCAGAGCAGATGACCTCCACCCTCTGCCCTCTCCCTCAGCTTTACCTGGTGTTGATATCCCAAAGGGCTAGCTGCTCCCTGCCTTGCCCTGTGTGCCCCTTGGGCCTGGGGGCGGGCCTCCCTCCAGCCTTCTGTGACTGGTGGCTCCTGGGAGCACCTTGTTAGAGCGAAGTGCAGAGTTTCTTAGGTCTGCAGAGCAGGTCCGAGCGCACCGCTGCCCCCTCCTTCCTGGGCTTCGTGGTAGGAGCTAAAGTCACCATTTCCCTGCTGCCTGGGTTTGGGTCACGGGGTTCTGGAGTCGGTGATTCCTCCAGGAGAGGCCCAGGGGCTGGGCATGGCTTTCACATGTGCAGAGCAGGAGGAACGCTTGACTTTGCTTGCTCTTGGGCAAAAAAACTCCACTAGATCTTGGAGGTTCTATTTTTTGAGCCCTTATTCCCATAAGTGCTGTTCCTTGTCTGCTTGGGGGCAGTGTCCCTTTGCCTGGACACTCTCTCTTCAGTCTCAGGCTAGGCTGGCAGTCATCCCAGTAGCTGCCCGATCAGCACCTGCATCGTCTTCCCCCAGGAGCCAGACTATCCTTGGCTGTGCTGTGCAAACAATCTGTTATGGGAATCTGCATTGGCTTGACGGGGGCTCGGTGAGGTGGGGAGCTGGATGGGAAGGAAGTGTCACAAAGGTGTCACTCCTCTCCAGTTGTGCCTAGTGGGGCAGTGCGGACGATCTCTTTTGAGCCAGGGCTTCGTATGTGTGGGCCCGTTGCAAAGGCTAGAAGAAGATGGCGCTGCCCAGCTAGCTCCCTGGACTGGTGCTCCTCTGTGTTCAGCCCCACAGGTCAGACAGGATGGTATTTGTGCTTCTTCCTAAGGCCACCGTGCCGAGGGGCAAGGGTCTGAGTTTCCAAAGGAGAAGAGCGTGGAGCAGGGTAGACCCGGGCCCTCCGTCTCCGCTGTGCATGAGATTCCTGTGTCTGGCCTCCTCGCAGTTCCTTCCACTGCTCTGCCAGATGGGTCATGAAAGTGTGGGCAGGACCCAGGGCCGTGCCCTCCCGTATCTCCCCTCCCCTGGCCTTTTAGGGGGTCTCTAACTGGCATTCCCACTCTTAGGGGACAGTGTCCCTCTGCCTGTTCTGTTCCTTTTCCAGAAGTCCTACTTTTCTTGGTCCACCAAGAGGTGGCAGAGAGCTGCCGCCTCCTTCCATTTCTTTTTTTTTTTTTTAAAGATTTATTTATTTATACATACAAGCTGGGGTACAGGCCAGAGGCGTGGGGCGGCGAGAGGGTTCACCAGAGTCAGAGCGGGGAGCAGAACAGGCAGATCAGAAATACACTGCTGAGGGGAGCAGCGGGCGAGGCAGGAGAGGTCTGCCGTGCCATGTGGAATTATTCCCGGCCGGGCGTCGAACTCGCATCGCTGCTGCAGACAGCTCCACAGCGCAGTGCTTAACCGCTGCGCCACCAGGGAGGCCCCTCCTTCCATTTCTATGGCACATCCGCTTCCTTTTCTAGTTGCTTGATTCTGATAGCAGTCACTGCCATCTGCTTTGTTTATGCCAAGCTGACAGAGTAGATGTGGGGGCCCAGGGCCCAGATCCTCAAGGGGGTGCAAAGGCCAGCCAGATGCTAGCTCCTTGACACCCTCTACCCCCACCCCCCCGCCCCGCTTCCCTTACGCTAGCTACCTGCTCGGCAGTGGCCCCTTCCCTCCTGGTTGGAACCAGATTAGCACCTGGCATACCCCAGCACGCTGCATCCGGTCCAGGTCCTGGAGGACCTGCGGATTAATGTTCTCCAGTCGCCTTTGCTTCCTGCGTATGTGGAAACACAGCTGTAGGGCAGTGCTGCTGCCACCCTGACGCCAGTGGGCCTGTGGCTTCACAGTGGTGCTGGACCCAGTATCTCAGCTGTGGGGCAGCAGTTCTGTGGGGGCCCTGCTGGGAGAGTCCCCTGCCTGAGCCCGTGCTCTCGCGGCAGGGCTCTTTGGCAAGTGCAGCCCGCACGGCTGGTGGCAGTTCCCGCCCGAGGCCTGGTTATATGCTGGGAGCCAGGAGTGCTTGGACCCCTGCCCTTCCCTGGCGGGCTGACATCCGGCTCCCACAGCCCGGCTCTGCTGGGAGCGGCAGGCTGAAGCCCTTCCACCTCCTGGCTGAGGGATCAGAGTCCCACGGGCCAACCCAGCCCTGCCTAGAGCAGATAACTTTTCAGCCGGCTTGGGGCCCTCCTGAGTCTCTCCAACGCTGGGGCGTCCCAAGGCTCACTGCTGGCTCTTTGCTGCCACCCTGCTTTTTGCAGCCTGGAAAGAGGTTGCCCATCTTCAGAAAAGCCCTCTGCGGTTTCCAAGGGCCCTTCTTCCTGGTGCCAGGGCAGAACAGAGGTTGGGAGGGAAGAATGTGTGTGTGTGTGTGTGTGTGTGTGTGTGTGTGTGTGTGTGTGTGTAACCCCACCCTTCTGGCCACATCTGGCCACTCTTGCAATGTGGCTCTGGCCTCGTGGCCGCAGAGTCGTCAGTGTGGCTGGCGGGCAAACCACAGAGGAATGTGCCTAGCTGTGCTCAGGCAGACGGGCTGGTGGGGATGAGAGAGCCTGCTCAGGCTTTACCTTTCCACTTCCACCTCCAGTGGGGCCCAGAGGCTGTTCAGGCCCCCGCCTTGGTCACATTCAGGGTAGGCTTCCGAAGAGGTCCAGGCCCATAGACTGCGTGGGAGGGGCGCCGGGGGCTCTCGTAGCTTAGCCGTTAGTCACCCTCCACCCCCAGCTCCTCCTCCATTCCTGATGAGGAGCAGTGGAAGGGGTCTGGCAGAGACCCACTCATTGGCAGGACACTGGTAGCCATCAGGAAGAGGCAATCCTTCCTTCTCCAGATGCTGCCACCTCCCTGGGGTGTAATGAGGAAAGAGGGCTTTCTTTGGAGAAAGAAATGGAACAGAACAAGATGGGTAGGCCCCATCTCTCACTTCCTCCTTCCCAGGAGGTGGGTCTTCCCCTTCCTGCTGGTGTCAGGAGGCCTTGTGGGTTGTGAGCTGGGCTTGGGGCTCCCTGCTGGCTGGCATTTGCCCAGTTGCCCTGGCAACCACCAGGCTGTGGTGGGGAGTGACATTCAGTGACCAGAGGACAGTATATAGGGATCAAGAGGTCAAGACCCAGCCTTTCCAAAAGCCCACTGGAACTTTTTGTCCCCCCTGCTTGGTCAGTCCATTGTCACTGGGAGGCCTGGCCCCCTCGGCCCCCCTCGGCCCCTTTCCAGAGGACTTTCCCTAGGACTAGAGTTCTGAGCTCTCTGCCTCAGCCCCAGTGCCCCCCTTCCACCTTACCCTTCTTCCTGTCTGATTCCCTTTCCTTTCCTGTCTCCTCCTTCTACCTCCTCCCTGTGCCTGCCCGCCCATTCTCTCATTCCCCCCTCCCCCCAGGCACAGCTGCTGTTTGGCTCACTCTATATATAGCGGCATTTTCAGGGTAATTACAATAAAACTGTTGAAAGGAGATAATCCTGCAAAGGAAGTGAGTCTGACTCCCAGCCCCCTCCTGTCCCTAGTTTGGTGTAGCCCTGCACCCCTTTCCCTCAGGCCTCCAACTCCCATACTTCCCACCCCCATTCCCATAGCCCCTTGCGCTTGCCCCATCTGCCCCGGTTGGATATGGGACAGAAAAGGGGAGAGGGCGGGGATGTTCGGCAGTTCCCCGCGGGCCTCTCCCCGGTTTCCTGGGGGCCTTGGCTGCCAGTCCTGTCAGTCCTAGAACCAAGCTGTGTGCTTCATTTCTCTTCTAGTTTATTTAGGCTTCTTATTGGGGTGTGTGGAGCATTGAGAGGTGGGGAAGGAGGCACAGGACAGTGGTGAAATCCTCGGATTTGTATTCTCCTCCTGGTTGCCGCAGGCTCTGTCTCAGGTCACGTTACTTTAATCTCTCTAAACATCAGTTTCCTTATTGGTAAAGTAATTTCACATAAAATGCCCAGTGGAGGTAACTGGCAATGACAGTACCACGTCTTACGCACTCAGCCTTCCAGGTACCATCCTTCATGCTTCCACGTAATTTGTTACTGAAGTTCGTGGCTTTGACCGTAATTAAGGTGGAGGCTGTATCTATGGAGCAGAGAGACTCGACCTGCCTCCCTGTGGGTCTGGCCGGCCTGCCTGGTAGTTTCTGGGCCCCAGGCATGACTTCCCCGGGCCTAGTGGCGTCTGCGATTGGGCCCCCTGACCCCTTCCTGTTCTTCTCCCCCCAGTGGAGGTGAAGCCTGTGCTGCCAGGAGCCATGCCCAGCTCCATGGGGGGCGGGGGTGGAGGCAGCCCCAGCCCCGTGGAGCTGCGGGGTGCTCTGGCTGGCTCTGTGGACCCCGCACTGCGCGAGCAGCAACTGCAGCAGGAGCTTCTGGCGCTCAAGCAGCAGCAGCAGCTACAGAAGCAGCTCCTGTTTGCCGAGTTCCAGAAGCAGCATGACCACCTGACACGGCAGCATGAGGTCCAGCTGCAGAAGCACCTCAAGGTGAGCGAGGGGGGCGCGGGGGGGCCTCCCAGACCTCTGACCCCCGCCCGGACCTGGCTCACCCGCTTCCCTCCCCCGCGCCTGCAGCAGCAGCAGGAGATGCTGGCAGCCAAGAGGCAGCAGGAGCTGGAGCAGCAGCGGCAGCGGGAGCAGCAGCGGCAGGAGGAGCTGGAGAAGCAGAGGCTGGAACAGCAGCTGCTCATCCTGCGGAACAAGGAGAAGAGCAAAGAGAGTAAGGCGGGGCCCCCGGGGCCCGCTGGCCTCTGCCTCCTCCCCTCCCCCGGGCAGGGGGCTTCTGGCCCCAAGCACCGGGGCAGCGGTACCCTATCCTGCAGGTGCCATCGCCAGCACTGAGGTGAAGCTGAGGCTCCAGGAATTCCTCCTGTCGAAGTCAAAGGAGCCCACGCCCGGCGGCCTCAACCATTCCCTCCCGCAGCATCCCAAATGCTGGTAAAGGCCCGGGGCAGGTGTGGGCACGGAGATCTCCTGCTCTGAGGCTCTGACTGCCACATGGCCTGGGGCTCCTGCCCTGTAGCCTGATGTGGACCCCGTAGTCTCTCTTAGGAGAGGAGGCTCCCACCCCTGGGGTCTCTCTTTGCTTCCTTCCCTGGGATCCCTTTCCTATCCGCATAAGCAGCAGATCGTTCAGAAATGTATGTGGCAAGGTGGCAGGTCCACTGCTGGGTGATAACCAGCAGGTCTGTTTCCATCCATATCCCTTACCCCAGGGGAGCCCACCATGCTTCTTTGGACCAGAGTTCCCCTCCCCAGAGCGGCCCCCCTGGGACGCCTCCCTCCTACAAACTGCCTTTGCTTGGGCCCTACGACAGCCGCGATGACTTCCCCCTCCGCAAAACAGGTGAGTGAGGGCCTGGCCCAGCCTCCGGCTCCCAGGCTCTGGCTCTGTGGAGGTGGGGACGTTCCTCGGGCAAGGCTGCTGCTGGGAGCTGGGTCTCTCCGAGGGCTGGGCTGCAGGTGGATGGGCCTGAGCCCCGGTTACCTTCTCCCCAGCCTCCGAGCCCAACTTGAAAGTGCGTTCGAGGCTAAAGCAGAAGGTGGCGGAGCGAAGAAGCAGTCCCCTTCTGCGTCGCAAGGATGGGACTGTCATTAGCACCTTCAAGAAGAGAGCTGTTGAGATCACAGGCGCCGGACCTGGGGGTAAGGTCTTTCCCCTCCCTGTTCTGAGGACCTGTGCGCTGGGGTGGCTCCTGGCAAGCCCAGGTGACAGCCGCTTCTCCCGCAGTGTCCTCCGTGTGTAACAGCGCGCCTGGTTCCGGCCCCAGCTCCCCCAACAGCTCCCACAGCACCATTGCTGAGAATGGCTTTACTGGCTCCGTCCCCAACATCCCAACCGAGGTACAGGCTGCAGGGCCGGGCTGGGGGGCAGAGCTGCACCCTTTCCCTTAGAGGAGAGGACGGCTTCTTCCAGCCTGTCTCCCTCAGAGTGTCCACAGGGACCTCTGTGCTGCTGTCCAGGCTGCAGGGACCTTTAGCCCTGAAGTGGGATGTGTCCCACGGGCTCTGAAGGCCTCTGAACTTTGAGTACCCACCCTCCTCCAAGATGGGGTTTTGTGCGGGGAACGGGGCACCATTCAGAGTCTCTGTCCTTGGCCCTAGGTAGCCCCCCTTTACCTGCTCTCATGCCTGTCTCTCCCGACTGCTCCCCAGATGCTCCCCCAGCACCGGGCCCTCCCTCTGGACAGCTCCCCCAACCAGTTCAGCCTCTACACGTCTCCCTCTCTGCCCAACATCTCCCTAGGGCTGCAGGCCACCGTCACCGTCACCAACTCGCACCTCACCGTAAGTACGGGGCAGTCGGCTGTAGCCCTCTGCGTCGCCCTCTGCTGTCACCGTCGGGTCCTGGATGCCCCTGCTGGCACTTTTGCTCTCCCAAAGCCCCAGGGACAGGCGGTCAGAGGGCCCTCCTCAGAGCGGCCTGGTGGGGGAGGGGAGATGAGGGCTGCTCACCCACAGTTGGTGGGGCTGGGGGCAGTCTAAGCCCCTCCTTTATCTCCCTGTCTCCTTCCGACCCCCCAGGCCTCCCCGAAGCTGTCAACGCAGCAGGAGGCCGAGAGGCAGGCCCTCCAGTCCCTGCGGCAGGGCGGCGCGCTGACTGGCAAGTTCATGAGCACGTCTTCCATCCCCGGCTGCCTGCTGGGCGTGGCGCTGGAGGGCGACACCAGCCCCCATGGGCACGCCTCCCTGCTGCAGCACGTGCTGCTTCTGGAGCAGGCCCGGCAGCAGAGCACCCTCATCGCAGGTGAGTGGCTGGGAAGCTGTGTGAGGGAGGGGCGTGGTCTCCTGTTTGGGGGTCCGAGGTAAGGCCCCTCGAGGGGAAACAGCCGGGGTTTCCTCCCGCCCTGTCACAGGGCCCCTGACTGCCTCCCCTTGCTCCGGGCATGCCCGGCACTGCCCCCCACCTGGCCTGCTGCCTTCCTGGAGCTCATGTTCCAGAGCGGTGCTGTCTGGTGGGAGTGCAACACCAACCGCAGATGTGATTTAAAGTTTTCGAGAAACCAGTGAAACTAAATTTAATAAAATGCATTTAGCTCTTTATATCTATGGATGTTATTTCTATGTAGAGTCGACATAGAGACTTATCAGTGAGATATTCCACTTTGTGTTTGTTTCTTTTTTTTTTAAAGATTTATTTATCTGTGCATACAAGCTGGGGTGTAGGCCAGAGGTGTGGGGTGGTGAGAGGATTTACCAGAGACAGAGTGGGGAGCAGAATAGGCAGATCGACTGAAACACACTGCTGAGGGGAGCAGCGGGAGAAGCAGGAAAGGTCTGCTGCGCCATGTGGGAATCTCCCTGGCCGGGCATCGAACTTGCATTGCAGTGGTTTTGAATAGCTTCATAGTGCTGCGCTTAACCCATTGAGCCACCAGGGTGGCCCTCCACTTTGTGTTTCATGCTGTCCTTGTAACCTGATGTGTTTTTCCCAGCGCACGTCTCCGTGCAGACAGGCCACATTTCAAGTACCCAGTCGTCACACATGGCCGGGAGCCGTGGGATTGGACAGCATAGTTTTGGAGCGTCAGCCCCATAGGTAGCTGGTGTCGTCAGAAGAGGGTCTGCATAAAAGACATGTGATCCTGGTCCCCAGGCTTCTTGGCCTGGCAGGACCCATGTCTAAGATCAGGAAGATCTTGTTTGGCTGGGGACAGCTAGTCCCTGCTCACGCACATGAAGGGCCTGCGCTTGTATGTGCAGTCTTAAGTGCATCAAAGGGAGAGGATGGTGAATCTGGGAAGGCTTGCCGGAGGCAGTGGCTCTGAGCTTTGAGACTGCTAAGTTTTCGGAAGGAAGAGGGAATGGGGCACGGTGCTCCAGGCCCCCCGCAGCGTTTCCCGAGTATGTAGTGGTAGTGTTCCAGGGGGAGAAGAGTCAGGGTGGAATGTGCCAGGGGTGGGCGGCCAGGTACCCTGACAGTGATGCTTACTCTTCTCCCACCCACCACAGTGCCGCTCCATGGGCAGTCCCCACTGGTGACCGGTGAACGCCTGGCCACCAGCATGCGGACGGTGGGCAAGCTCCCCCGGCACCGGCCCCTGAGCCGCACACAGTCCTCGCCACTCCCCCAGAGCCCCCAGGCCCTGCAGCAGCTGGTCATGCAGCAGCAGCACCAGCAGTTCCTGGAGAAGCAGAAGCAGCAGCAGCTGCAGCTGGGCAAGGTGAGCCAGGAGAAGCAGATGCTGAGGGCTGTGCTGGGGGCACGGCACGGGGCCCTGGCTGGCAGGAAGGGAGTGGGGGCTGGCACCCTAGGCGCGCCCTTGCCTTTTTCTGACTCACATGGAAGCTCCGCCTGGGCTGGCGGCGTCCAGGGAGAGGGGAGGGAAGGGAACAACCTCTTAGGCCACAGGCTGTGCGCTGAGCCCTGTGCCAGCTGATGTGCCACCTCTTTTCTACTCCCAGATCCTCACTAAGACCGGGGAGCTGTCTCGGCAGCCCACCACGCACCCGGAGGAGACAGAAGAGGAGCTCACCGAGCAACAGGAGGCCTTACTGGGGGAGGGAGCCCTGACCATACCCCGGGAAGGCTCCACAGAGAGTGAGAGCACACAGGAGGATCTGGAGGAGGAGGACGAGGAGGAGGAGGAGGACGAAGAGGAGGAGGAAGAGGACTGCATCCAGGTCAAGGCCGAGGAGGGCGAGAGTGGCCCTGAAGAGGGGCCTGACTTGGAGGAGTCCAGCTCTGCTTACAAAAAGGTGCCTCCTGCCGCACCCTGCCCTTGGTCATCGCCCCTCTGCCCTCCCCTTCCTCCCCCAGCCTGCAGCTTCATGCTGTGTCGGAGCAGGCTTTTACTAGGCGGAGGGGAGCAGGAGAGAGGCAAGGGGCAGCAGGGTGAGGGGTGGGGGGCGGGAGCTGCTTGTGTGGGTCTCTGCTGTCTGTGCCCCAGTCTGTCAGCCACTCCCGCTCTGTGACTGCCCCCGCCTGTCTGCGTGTGTGTGTGTGTGTGTGTGTCTGCATCCGTGTGCACGTGGACTGTGTGTGTCTGCGTTTCTCCCCGCGTAGGGCCGGTTGTGCGTAGTCTCTGCGTGCTTATGCGTGTATACACACCCCCCCACTGTTACTACAGTCTGCCCTGTACCTCGGCACATCCATTCATTGCGGACACAGCAGAGCCCTCCAGGCCTGACTCATCCCGCCCCCTCCCACACCCCCATCCCTCCCAGCCTCTTACCTCAATGCTACTCTGGTGTGACTCATCACATCCCCCCTAATCTCCTCTTGAAGATGGCTAGGCTGGAGCGCCTTTGGTCCCTGGAGGGAGGAGGTGGGGGAAGGAGGAGGTTTGGAAGAAATGGACTGGATTGGGGCCCCCTGGAGGGGTCAGGACACCTGTCCTCACTTCCATCTCAGGCTCAACCTCATCCAGGCTCCTTCTCACCTCTTCCTGCCCAGGTGTTCTCAGAAGCCCAGCAGCTGCAGCCTCTGCAAGTGTACCAGGCGCCACTTAGCCTGGCCGCTGTGCCCCACCAGGCGCTGGGCCGTACCCAGTCCTCGCCTGCTGCCCCAGGGGGCATGAAGAGCCCCCCAGACCAGCCCACCAAACACCTCTTCACCACAGGTGAGTCCCATGACCTCCGGTTGTCCTCCCATCATGCATTGGGAGCCTGTTGTGCATGGCACCCTGGGGGCAGTGTGAGGGGACAGAGCCCTTGCCCTGAAGGGTTCCAGCCCCTGTCCTAAAAGGAATCCTGCCCAAGAGCACCCTGAGGCAGAGAAAGTGGGCCTGTGCCCCACAGCCACCCATGGGAGCCTCTGCCCCTACCCACCAGGGCAGCATCTTTCCCGGGGCTCCCACCCCCGTCACTGCCAAGAACCACCTGATGCTGCACTGTCCCCGCATAAGCCCTGGGTGGGAGAGCCCACTGTCCCATTTGGGTTCCGCCCTCCTAGCTTCCCTTCCTTCTCCCTTTGAGGCCAAGGGCAAGGCCTCTGTCTGTCCCAGAAAGCTCTGCATGAAGCTGCCCTGGGCCGGGCTCTGAGGGCAGGTGCCTGGGGGTGGGCATGTCGCACATACGGGTGTGTGGCGTGTGGAGGAGCACGTGGGCTGTGATAGGTTGGGGAGCTGTGGAAGGGCGGTGTGTGGCCGGAGGATAGTGTTGGGGACAAGGCAGAAATCAAAACCAGTGGGGGTGTCAAGGGCAGCTTCGTGGAGGTTTGAGGAGCAGAGCGATTTTGGACAGGCAATAATGGAGGAAAGGGATTTCAGGAGGCAGGCTGCAGTGGCCAGGTGGCCATGGACTTGGGTGGGGTAGCCGTGCCCACCTGGCGCACACTCACATTGAACTCCCCCGCCGCCACCTTGAAGGCCACCTCCACCAGGCAGCCCACGGCCATGCGCACGGCGCTGGAGGAGTACATCTCGTTCCACACCGAGGCACTGTCCGCCTGCGGGGGCTGGGGGTCTTGGGCTCCAGAACCGTGGGGTCGGGCTGCAGCGCCGGGCCCAGAGCAGCGCTGACTGACTGGCATTTCCCTCGGCCCAGGTGTGGTCTACGACACATTCATGCTGAAGCACCAGTGCATGTGTGGGAACACACATGTGCACCCCGAGCATGCTGGTCGGATCCAGAGCATCTGGTCCCGGCTGCAGGAGACGGGTCTGCTTAGCAAGTGTGAGGTAAGGGAGCCCCTCCTGCCTCTAGCACCCCCCAACTCAAACCCAGTGGAAGGTGTCGTGTCTCCCCCGCCAGTAGAGACACTCTCAGCATCTCTTCCTTATCCTTTCTTCAACCCCTGACCACAGGGCCATTCCCCCCAGTGACCGCTCAGTTCTATGCCTTATAGCCTCTGTCCCCCTCCGTGGTCCCGTGGTCCTATGGGGGCAGATCATGGACTGGACCCCTGGGGGCCCAGGAGATGCTTTTTAAAAATCCTTGTATGTCCTGAGGCCAGGAAGGCTGTGGGGCAGAGGGAGGATCTGGGCAGCGGGGAGAGGCTACCCCCTTACTGGCTGCTTCTCCTGCCCGCACCTGGCAGCGCATTCGGGGTCGCAAAGCCACACTGGACGAGATCCAGACCGTCCACTCCGAATACCACACTCTGCTTTACGGGACCAGCCCCCTCAACCGACAGAAGCTGGACAGCAAGAAGCTGCTTGGTGAGCTGGCAGGCCTGCGGCAGGGTGTGGGCCAGGCCGTGTCCTGCCGGGTAGGATAAGGGACTGTCAGGAAGGCCGCCCAGCCAGGGTAGGTAGGTGGGTCCCCATGGGTGCAGGTCATCCCCTTGGCAGAGGTGGCAGAATTGCCACATTGCATATGGATGGGGGGTCTGGGCCCTCCTCCCCCCATCAGAGAAGGAATTCTTAATTTCAGGTGGGGGCTGAGGAGGGCCAAGGCCAAGGGCCAGGGGTGCCATTCACGTAGAACTCGACGTGGACAGAGCATGCTGGTGGGGTGCATTTCTGGGGGAAGCAAGGGGACAGCTCAGGGTTGGCGATGACAACCCAACCTGTCACCCCTTTCTCTGCCATCTGACCCAGAGGTTGCACATCTCCAGAACGGGACAGACAGCCCGGCTGGCGCGGGTGGCAGAGGCCAGTCCCTGTTGGGCTCGCTGTCTTTGCCTGTGACTGAGCCCCCTGCCCTGCAGACTCCAAACTGCAGCCCCGGCAGTTGAGGCAGTTTCCAGAGCAGCTCTGTCCTTCTTCCCTGCAGGCCCCATTAGCCAGAAGATGTATGCCATGCTGCCTTGTGGGGGCATAGGGGTGAGTAAGGCACCTGCCAGCAGGGGTCGGGCGGCTCTCCCAGCCCTGGGCCCTCCCCTCCTGACCCTCATGGCTCTGGCCACTGTCCAGGTGCCCACCCCCTTCTTGGCCTCCCCCTGCAGGGGGCATGCTGAAGCCTGCTCTCCTGCCCCGCAGGTGGACAGTGACACGGTGTGGAACGAGATGCACTCCTCCAGCGCTGTGCGCATGGCCGTGGGCTGCCTGGTGGAGCTGGCCTTCAAGGTGGCGGCAGGGGAGCTCAAGGTGAGTGTGTGTGCCAGGTACCTGGGCACGGCTTAACCTGTCCTGAATCTCAGGAGTGGAAGACCAGGGCAGCCTTGGCCCTCCCTTCAGTGAAGCACTGTCCTTTGCCCTGTCCTCTGTGTCTAAGGCGCCAGAGTGGGTTGGCGGTGATGGCACGGGGCTGGGCCAGCGCTGAGGGGTAAAGAGGGACCAACAGAGAGGCACCAGTACCCGGTGCTCTCAGGGTGTCTTGAGGCCAGGCTGGTGTCTCCTCCCTGTGTGGTCCGCACACATTTGTAAGGGTGTGTGGGGCATCTCGTGCTCTCTGTGTTCTTATCCCTGCCTGGCTTTTGTGTCTCGCCTGCTGTGTCCCCCTGCTGTGGTCATCCTGCCTTTCTGTCTGTCTCCTCAGAACGGATTTGCCATCATCCGACCCCCAGGACACCATGCTGAGGAGTCCACAGCCATGTGAGTGGCTCCCACCCTGCTCCAGTGCTGCCTCCCCTCCCCGCCCTCCCAGCTGAGCTTATGAGCCCACGACCCTTTCAGACTAACCCCCGCCCTTTCCCCCCCACCCCAGGGGATTCTGCTTCTTTAACTCTGTAGCCATCACAACCAAACTTCTGCAGCAGAAGCTGAACGTGGGGAAGGTTCTCATCGTGGACTGGGTAAGCAGTGGGCTTTGGGGTCGGCTCAGCCTTCGGAAGCCCCTCTCCGGCCTGGCCTCCAGACCTCTTCTGAGGCGCCTGCTGGCCCTGGTCCTGACGATGCACCGGCACCCTCCTGTCAGCCTTAGTGCCGCCTTCATGTCCCCCAAGAGCTCCCTCCTCAAGAGGGGAGCCTCGAAGTGGTTTTAGCCCTGGTCCATCTTGGCCCCCACCAGCTTGCCGCTCGACCGCCATTGCTAGACAGTTCTCCACTGGGGCCAACCATGTGCCAGGACCAGATTAGTATTTGACACGTGGTGTTGCTCATGGCCACTTAGAGAACTGGGGCTGCATTTCCACGAGCAGAGGCACTTGAGCTGGATGGCTGACCCTACCCAGGCCGCTTCGCTGGGGATGCTGGCACTGGGCTTCGGTCAGGCCTTTTTGGCTCCGACACTTCTGCTCTTGCTCCTACACAGTGCTTCTCAAACCCTGCCTCTCGTGGCAGAGGGAAAGGCACCACCACTCCCAGTGGGCTTGGGGCGGAGCACTCCTCAGCAAGGAGGAAATCTCTGAAGCCCAACTTTGGCTTAAAAATTCATGTAAATGTTGGATTCTTCTCCAGAATGTATTGTCTGTTTTCGCCTCCTGCTCGCCTTCATGTTCCCTCCACACTGTGAGTGGAGGGGGCTCGCAGGGAGGGCTGCCTGGCTTTGCGTCTCCCCTGTGCGTGGTGTCGCGTCCCAGGGCGCAGCCCCCGGCTAGAGGCGTGGGCTGTTGTGAACGAAACAGACATCCTGTGGCTAGTGGTGGCTGCGCCCGGCGCTCACCCATAGGGGAGGGGTGGGGGCAGCTGGGAATGCGACCTTGGGGCCAGAGCCTGGGCCGCCTTTGATGCTCCCCTCTCCCCCAGGACATTCACCATGGCAATGGCACCCAGCAGGCCTTCTACCACGACCCCTCTGTGCTCTATATCTCCCTGCACCGCTATGACAACGGGAACTTCTTTCCAGGCTCTGGGGCTCCTGAAGAGGTACAGCTCCTGGGCTCAAACTCAGGGCCCCTCGGGGAGGTAGCAGAATGGGGCCTGGCAGGGAGCTGCGGAGGCCTGTGGTGGTCCTGGGATCTGGGGAGTTTAGGCTTCTAGTGGGAGGACCACGCCGCCAACTGCCCCTCCAGGTAGCGTAGAGGTCAGTGGAGAGAGGGCTGGAGGAAGGGCTGGGGGGCAATGGCGGGGATCCGCAGGCAGTGAGAATAACCCCTCCCCCACCCTGGTGCCAGGTTGGCGGAGGGCCGGGCGTGGGGTACAATGTGAACGTGGCATGGACGGGAGGTGTGGACCCCCCCATCGGAGACGTGGAATACCTAACGGCCTTCAGGTGGGGACTGAGAAGGGCCAAGGGCAGGGTGGGAGCGCCCCCACTCCCCTCCGGGCCCTGCCGCGGGAAGGGTAGAAGGCACTCAGTTCTTGTGGGCGGAAGGGCTTGTCTGGGGGCCGGGGCGTGCAGGGTGCAGTGAGGCCTGGCCGCAGCTGAGGTCAGCCTGGGCCTCCCTTTGCAGGACAGTGGTGATGCCCATTGCCCACGAGTTCTCGCCTGATGTGGTCCTAGTCTCCGCCGGGTTTGATGCTGTTGAGGGACACCTGTCTCCACTGGGTGGCTACTCGGTCACCGCTAGATGTGAGCCTGCCGGGGGATTGAGGGACGCCGTGGACAGTTGGGTGGGGCCGCGGAGCAGGAAGAGACTGGTGTTTTGGGGGTTGGAGGCAGGTCTGAGACTTGGGATCATCCTGGCAGTGCCCTTCCCCCAACCTTGGCGGGCCAGCAGCGGATGGGCTAGTGGAGGGTCTTGCTTCTCCTCAAGTCACAGAGGAGGAGCTTGGGCCCTTGGGTTTCAGTGGTGTCCCTTAGAAAACATGTGACTGGACTGTTTTTGTCTTCACCGTGATAGTCCACTGACTGAGCTTTATGGAAACGAATTAGAGTTTAAATCTGCCATCTTATTTTGTGCTATTTGTCTCACCTCCTACATTTTTCTCTTTCCTTCTCTTGAATGTTTGGGTTTTAACCATTCCATCCTCCTCCTTTTACCCATCCCTGAAGGTTTTGGCCACTTAACCAGGCAGCTGATGACGCTGGCAGGGGGCCGGGTGGTGCTGGCCCTGGAGGGAGGCCATGATTTGACCGCCATCTGTGATGCCTCTGAGGCCTGTGTCTCAGCTCTGCTCAGTGTGGAGGTGAGGGGTAAAGGGGGCACTGGGAAGGACAGAGAGCCAGGGGGTGAGGGGCAGCAAGGGAGAGCCCCTCTCTGGGCCAGGCAGCAGCACCAGATGCCCTTGGCAAGGCCTTCGTGGGTCCTAAGGACAGCGGGTGGCCAGGGAGGCCCTTCTGCGTAGGGCTTCCTCATGGAAGGCTGATTTCCATCAGAAGTGATGTCTGGAGCTGACTGGGGGTGGTTAGAGGGGCACTGCCACCCAACCCCCACGCTGAGCCGTCTCCTTTCTCCCGCCAGCTGCAGCCCTTGGATGAAGCAACCTTGCAGCAAAAGCCCAACGTGAATGCAGTGGCCACGCTAGAGAAAGTCATCGAGATCCAGAGTGCGTGGGGACTAGCAGAGGGGCTCAGACCGCCGCGTGCTGAGGGGGTGGAGCACAAGGGGATGCCAGGATTGGCAAGGGCCATCTGGGGGTTTCTACCCACCGTGACCGCCCGTCTTCTCCAGGCAAACACTGGAGCTGTGTGCAGAGGTTTGCCGCTGGTTTAGGCCGTTCTCTGCGGGAGGCCCAGGCAGGTGAGACGGAGGAGGCCGAGACTGTGAGCGCCATGGCCTTGCTGTCGGTAGGGGCCGAGCAGGCCCAGGCTGCTGCAGCCCGGGAGCACAGCCCCAGGTAAGGTTCCCCCCGCCTCTCTGCCCTGGCCCTAGCCAGTACACTCCTTCCTGCTCAGTGCCCTTCCCTGTGCTTGTCCCTACAGGCCAGCTGAGGAGCCCATGGAGCAGGAGCCTGCCCTGTGACACCCTGGCCCCCATCCCTCTGGGCTTCATCATTGTGATTTTGTTTATTTTTTCTATTAAAAACAAAAAGTCACACATTCAACAACGTGTGCTGTGTGGGTCTCTCAGCCTCGCCCCTCCTGCTCCTTTAAGCTGCCTCAGGCCCCCCCTTTCCGTGGCCCACATCTCAGCTGTAGAAGTTTGCTCTCTCTAGGGTGTAGGGGATCCCCTTTCCCTCCCCCGTGTTGAGTTCCACACCCACTTTCCTGCATCCTGTCCTTCCCCCTTGGAGCCTAGGCTAGCTCAGGGTAGGCACGGGGGCCTAGATTGTACCTTCTGGTTCTTGGGTCTTCTTGAGTGAGAACAGTGTTTGGTGCCTTGGCTTCAGCTGACTAGGGGGGCATTGCCTTAATTTCACCCTCCTCCCCACTCCAGCCTTAGGGAGGATCCCGAGAGCCCCTCTACAGTGGAAGATGTAGAGTGGTGGGGAGGTGTGCCCCAGCCCTGCGATTCTCTGCCCTTTGCTCCCTCTGTTGTTCTATCGGCGCAGGCCCCTTCCCTCTCTTTCCTCCTGGCCCCAGCACTGAAGGGGGACTCTTGTGCCAACTACGACGTGGGCCTGAGGTCCGTGGGCAGGGCTGTCCTGCCCACAGTCCTCAGGGCCTGTCTCCCCTCCCCGGGCTGGAGGACGGAGTTTGTGGGGAAGGCCGAGGAGGCGCTGCAGAACCAGGCCTCCTCTCCACCTACTCTGTTGGCCTCCCTGCCCCTCTGCTTGCAGGAGTTGGGGGGGAGAGAAGGTGGTCCCTGCGGGGGGGCTCCAGGCTGGTGAGAGCCCCCCTGCTGTTCAGGACCAGATTTCCCCAGCCATCCAGCATGCTGCAAGTAGATGGGGCAGTAGCCCACCTCCCTCCTGAGGCCTTTTGCTCTGAAGCCTGGGGATGGTGAGGGGGCCGGTTCTAGAAGGGGCAGGGGAAAACCCAGGAACTCAGGAGTCTGCCCTCAGCTAGAGCTTCCCTTCCTCCTGGGCGCCCTTTGCTGGCCAGCAGTCCAAGGGAACTAAGACCAGGAGGGGGCTGGGCACTGCCCTTTCTCTAAGAGCCCCACTGAGCCCTGTTTCCAGGCTGGGGCCCACTAGGCTTCTAAGGACGCGCCCGTCCAGCCTGTAGGAAACCAAAGATGGGAAGCGGCTCCTAAGGGCTGAGTCTTCCTCCCTCCTTCCCAGCACTACGTAGACTTCCTTTCCTCCCAGCCCCACGGCCCCACCAATCTGTTTACATATTTATTATCCTGATGGGGGCCTGAGCAGGGTTGAGGGAGCCAGGGGAGGGGCAGGAGTCCCACCACCATTGGTTCATTGTGCCCTTGTGTCTTGTGTGTTGTATGTTCTAGATTCTCCTGGGGGATAGGGATGGGGCTAGGCCAGTGTACCAGGCCTCCCCACGCCGAGCCCCAGCTCCAGGCCCCTTGCCCTCCCTCTCCCCATGGCTGGTCTGGTTCTCATGTAAACCCGCTCCTTGCTTTGTTTCCCTGCATATGGATTTCAGTTAAGCATTTTGTAAACTGTTATACTGTGTGTCCTTGTGTAAATAAACTTGTTTCTGGCAGTGGCTTCTGGGGCCAATGTCTCTGTTCTCTGGGCTCCCAAATGGAATACAGGTTCTCATTTGCCTTCCTAGCCAAAACAAAAAAAACCCCACCCCCAAACAAAAAAACCTGTTCTTTGTTTCTCTGGCTCCTGGACTAGCCAGTTCAGGAAGCAGGAGGCTGGGGTGGGACGGAGCACTGCCCGCAGGTGAAAGACCGAGTGCAGGGGCCAGGCGTGTGGCCGAGGTGGTGATGGTGGGAGGGCCCCGGGGCTGGAAGTCTCACTGAATTTGCAGTCATCCCCTTTCCCTTGGACTCTGTGGGAACGGGGCAACCTGGCAAGGGTGCCACTCATAGGCAAGTTCAGGGGAAATGTGCACACAGGCATGGAAGAAACCTGCAAGTGTTCAATGACTTTATTGGGCCACTCTGGGCCACCCTGTATTGCAGGAACCCACTAGACTTGCTTTTGTTCCCTGGGGACTTGGGAGGGAAGGCAGAAGGACCAGCATCTCTGGGAAAGCAAAGATCCTTTTTTGGGACTAAAATCAGGTGGCAGGAGAAGAGGGGAATTCAAGATGAACTGAGCCTGTTGGGGGATTAAGGGGTGGGGCTGCCTCCTGGAGTGTGGTGATCATGGACTTGGCTTTTGGGAAGGAAAGTGGCATCTGAAGTTAGGAAGAACGGATGGGGGTTGCTTCCTGGGCACTGAACGTGTGCACCACCCAGGGCACCAGGGCAAGGACCAGGCACGGCCAAAGGGTGTACTTGAGGAAATTGAAGATATAGAAAAGGCTGATCTGAGGCGGGTGGCCCAGCCAATCCAGGGGGCCCAGCAGCCCCATAGCCAGCACAAAGCAGGCTATCTTTTGGCCATTTCCCAGGTATGCCCGCCGTATCTGGGCATAGCAGGGCGAGTGCAGGGCGATGCCCAGACCCAGGGCGGCCCCTGAGTCACGGCTCAGGGAGGCAAAGGGTCTGCTCTCCACATGCACCCACTCGGGCCGCTCACACCACTTGGAGGCTAGGTTGATGGACCTGTGGAGAGGAGGGGTCTTTGCCAGGAGGGATGTTCCCCTGGAACCTACTGAGCTGATTGCTTTCAGCTCCTTTGGGGCCTCCCCCACATTCTGCTGTGATCCCAGCATAGTCTACCTTTGTGAACAGGTATCCTTGCTTTGCTATTACAAACTAGAGCTCCATTAGGCTAGATATGGGAGAGGTAGGACAGGCCTTAGCTGCGCAAGCTTCAAAGCAGGACTTACCAAGAAAGATCGAAGCCCAGTGTGAAGAGGGTCCAATAGATGAGGCTGGCACCCAGCAAAAGAGCCAGTGAGGTCAATCCATAGAAGCTTAGCTCCCGCTCCACAGGCACCCGGGGGGACATCAGCCAGCCCAGAGCAGCACCTAGAGGAGTGGGGTGATAGTAGCATTAAGGAGTTTGGAATATGCCCTCCCACCCCCTACCCCGAGCTGCAGTGCAGATTGGCAAGAGAACAGACTGAGACCTAGGGAGGGAGTCGGGGCTGCACGATGGGAAGATCCTACACTGGTCCGGCCAGCAGCACCCCTGGGTCTACCTTGTTATCCAGTTGCTCACCAGTTATCAGGCCACCCAAAACCTGGTGAGGGAAGTGTGCTAAGAGGAAGATCCGGGACAGGCCGACCGCCAGAAGGAAGGTGCAGTAAGCCAGGCTAGGTATCGCCTTCACCCAGTGGCTAAAAGGAAGAGAGGCAAAGGGTTCAGGGATGTCCATACACAGCTTCACTGCCCTCAGCACCCAGCACTTCATCAGTAGCCCAAATGCTCCAGGGTCCCCTGAACTCCCGCTCCCAGGCTGCCTCCTGCTAGAGCTTTTGGGTCCAGGACACCATCACCCTTGCTCCCATTGGTGGGCAAAGTCAGGGTGTACCTGTGGGCCCGGGCGGCCACCTGGGAAGAGAGAGTCGTCATTATGGGCCAGAGTGCTGCTCCTGTGACCATGCAGTGTCCAGAAGGGCTGCCTGCCAGGGGATCCAGAAGCTGTGGTAAGAGGATGGGGGCGGAAGCCGGGTGCCCCTGGTGATAGCACAGCATAGCTGCCTCCCCCTGGTTGAGAAAAGAGCTTTCCCCCAGCGCTGGTCCAGAGCTCCCTCTGCCCTGGGCCTGCCGCCCCCCTTCCCCCGCCTAGCCACTGCTCCTAGATTCCTGTCTTATCTCTTGGCTCTATGCTACGGTGGGTAGCTGGCACTCTGGCACAGGTGCTTATCTCCCATAATTCTGCTTGGTCTTCCTGGGGGTTTCTTTGTTTTCTGGGCCAGTGACTGATTAGGCCACCCTGGCTGCAAAGTACCTGAAATGCTCATCTGAACCCTAACTACCCTGGGAGAGGGAGGTTTGAAGCTCTCACCTGGACCGGTTTCACAAGAAGAAGGGAACTGGTGAACCTGGGCTGGGGACTGGCTATAGTACCCCGATTCATGGACCCACCAAAAGGGTCTGTCTCCAAACAGAAACCTAGAACAGAAGTAAGATAGTGAGATGACATCAGGCACGATAGCCAGAGGGATAGGAGGGGTGGGAAGGACACTAGGGAGTACTTTGGAGGGCCTATGGGGTAGAGTTACAAAGGGGCTTTGATTCTATGCTGTTATCTTGCATGTTGTTTTTTAATATCTGGGAACAGGAGAAAGCATGCTATCAAAAGAAAGTGATAGGGACGCAGGAGATATGTGTGTGGTCTCATGCATGCCTGTGTATGTGCGCATATGCACATGTGTATGTGCACATGCGTGTATATACTCCGAGATGCCCAGGAGCCCCAGGCTTACCCTTCCCACTGCAGGGTCAGCTCTTCTTATCCACAGAGAGCCCAGGACCTGGGTCTTTCCCTCCCTCTCTTTCAGACCCTCCTGCTTCCCTCTTTCTCCATTTCCCAAATTCCATCCTGAATTATCTAGGAAAGCTTGTTATGCCTGAAAACAGAAGTGGGGAATAGAGAAAGCTGAGAAAGAATAAGGGATACAAAAGTTCAAAGTTCCCTGGTCTACCAGGTGCTTGGCTGGATGCTGGGAAAGTGTCCAGGCACTGAAGAGGTTGCTGTAGGCAGAGAGAGAAAAGGTGGAGGAGGGAGCAGAACTTCTGACAGGAAGCCAAGTATAGAGGAGGGAAGTAGTACAGAAAGGACTTGCATCTCTCCAAAAATGGAGTCTGGTTTATACATCAGGTGCTCAATACACACTTATAAAATGAACAGGGTCTTTGTGATGGGGGGGCATTAAGAGTGTTTACTTAGGGTGTAGCCTGTCTCTTTGGGTATCAGGAGCTGAGAGGGAGGCTTATACTGACTATGGGGGTGGGGAGACCACAAAGCAAAGGGCAATTAGTCAAGAAGGCAATGACTAGGCAATAGTTTTTCCTTTGACAGTAGGGATGAAGGCCTTGCAGAGAAGAGGGGAAGGGAAGGAAACTCCCATTCTGTTTTCAGCAAGTCATTCCAGCCCATTCAAGTGTCTCCTATGAACTTTCCTTCCCTCCCCCACATTGGAAATCTGGTGACAGAGGCTGAAGGCAGAGGAGGTGCAGCTGCATGTCCAGAAGGCACAGCTCCGTTGCACCCCAGAGAGAACAGGCGGCACAAAGAGATAAGCCCCAAGAGCCCCACCCACCTTGAGATCGCTGGCTTCTAAGCCTGCTAGTGAATGAAGAGGAAACAGAAGACAAAATATCCCCTTGAAGGCAATGCTTTAGCCCAGAGCTTTACAAACTTCACTGTGCACAGGAGTCATCTGGGTATTTGGTTAAAATGTATATTCTGGTTTGGTAGTTCTGGCCTGGCGCCTGAGCTCCAGCATTTCTAGTAAGTTTTCAAGTGCCCCTATGCTGTCACTCACAGTCCAGGGACCACAGCTTAATTTGCATGTCTTTTCTGTCCTTAGCAACTAGTGTGATGCCCGAATGAATAGATGAGTACCGAAGAGACGAATGAAAGGTGAGTTGGGAAGCAGGACTCTCTGATACTTGTCATCATAGCTACTTGTTAAAATACAGATTCCAGGCCCCTCCCCAGGAGTTTCTAAATCTGTACACCTGAGGTGGGATGTGGTATGTGCATTGTAAACACGCCCCTTAAGTGAGGTGATCAGGCCCAATGGTCTAATGAGTAGGATGGTTTGAGTTCAAGATACACAATGATGCTCAAAGGGGAGAACTCAGGGGCCGCGGGGCTGGGGCGGGAAGGTCTTATGGCCAGGGGTTCACGGTGCGGCAGGAGGGGGTCGGGGGAGAGTGGGGGTGGGGTGGAGAGGAGGAGAGATCCAGGCTTTTGAGGCACCTGGCTGAGAGGTCAGGCCTTGCACAGGACTCAGCCTTGGGTTGGGGGCCAGGACGCCGGGGGCTTCGCTGTCTCACCACTTGAAGATGAGGTTGAGCCACTCGGTGATGAGGCTGATCCAGAGCACCGCGATGCCCAGTCGGCGGGAGGCATAGTAGGCAGCGGGGAAGTAGAACAGAAAGAGGCACTTGGGATCGCCCAGAAAGGTGACCCAGAGCCACAAGTTCTCCAACCAGGGCAGCTGGTTCTGGAGCGCCTCGGCCACGGCGATGCCCGCCCCTAGCGTGGACTCCATAGCGACTCGGAGGCCCGCCGGGCCGGGGCTTGCTGTAGGAGAGAAGCCGAGGAATCAGTGCGACTAGGAAGCGGCTACCCACAGCCTCCCTGAGCCCACCCCTCGGAACCCCAGGCCCCGCCCACTCCACCAGGGGTTGGCGCACGCCCCTCCCCCCGCCCTTGGCAGTTCCAAGCTCACGCGAGCCGGGCACTCTGCCCGTACCGTTTCCTCCTACGCTCTTCCCGGGCCTCCTCTACCGAGCAACGGAGGGGACAAATCTTTGCGAAGGCGTTTCCGCAGGCCCCACGTGGCCGCTGTTGCCGGCACGTGGGCATCCAGCGTAGAGGCGGGCCCCGCTGCTGTTCCGGGTCAAGAGACAAACTAACCTGCGGGTCTGCGGCGTGTCGGGGGTGCTTGCTGTGCTGCTGCTGCTGCTGCGGAAAAGGATGTGTGCTCTCCAAGAAGAGGATTCCTTCCAGACCAGACTTCTTGTCCTTTTTTCTATAGCACCGCCAACCTTCAAAAATATTCTGCGATCAGTTGGAGAGCGGGTTACGGAATCCGCTTCTCTGGGGAACCAGACAGCCCCGTTCTGCACGACATTTCCACGCACCGCTACGCCATGCCTTCCTCCACCTCTTCCCCGCTCCGCCCCGCCCTCCCAAACCTTCCCGTTCACCCCAAGACTCCCGCCTGAATTCATCTTCCGTTGACTTGGGACGGATAAGCATATAGGTTTTGAGGTGTCTTCCTTAAAGACTTGCAAATTCTTACGTATAGCACGATCTTAAATCACACTTTCAGTTCCTAGTTTGCCTTGCCCTCCTTATCCTTTTGCCTTCCAACACACCGCAGGGCAGATAAACTGTGAGATAGTAACTGGGTTGGTATAAAAGAGGAGGGGCACACACCCACGACAAAGTTTAGAATAATCCTCTGGAGGAATGCACAGAAAATAGAAATCTCAGCTATTCTGGGCCACTTTGGTCCTGCCTAGAGGCAGAGGAGTTGGAAGAGACTATGGAGGTTCCTCAATTTCTTTCACCTTCAAGCAACTTTGTTCTTGGAGAATTTACTGATTGGTGGATGAAAATGGGGTCTTCTTGGAAAGAGATTCATTTCACTAATTAAAAAGGTATAGGGAACGGAATCTGGATACACATCTCTTTTCACTCCCTTGCTTAATGTTTTTTAATTGCCCCAAGGAGAAAGCCTAAGTTTTCTGTCTTTGAAAGTTTGCTCTGACTCTAGCCTTGTCTACCATCACTGTCTGTTCCATAATATTTCGGAGCTACTTTATATTCCTTGAAATCACCAAGCTCCTCATACTAGGTCCTGGCACATGCAGTTCCCTCTGCCTGGAATGTGGCCACCTTCTTTCCCTGCTGGCCCTTCAGGTCTCACATTTTTCTCTTTCTCCAGGAAGACTTACCTAACAGTGTTTGGCACTTATATATGAAAACATATAATCGCAGTGTGACGCACTGATCAAAGGATCAGTGTGTGGGAGCAGTGTTTTTATTCCTATTACAACGACTGTATTGATATACCTAAAATTAAGAAGTTGGTATCTCTTTTAGGGTAAGGAAACGCTGTTGAACTTTGTTCAGGTTAGGTAGTGCCAGGGCTAGCCTTTGCCTCTCTTTGGACTAGGGGAAGGTCAATCTGTTGTTGCTCACACATGAGGTTCTAAGATTTCTATACGGGCGGGTGGGAGGTTATAGGTGGGCTAGGGATAGCAATTGGTGGTGGTAGAGGTTGAATATGTCTCTGCACAGTATTTACATGTTAAGAAAATTGTATGTCAAACATTAATGGACAAAACAGCTGTCCTAAAGGCCCCCCTCTTCCCTTGTTGTCATTATCACTGCTCCTCACTCCTTTTCTTTGCCTGGCTTTCTAGAGGTGTGAGCAAGATGGGAGATGGGGAAGCATCCCAAATTCCAAGGTGATGAGTGAGCAATAATGGGGGAGTACTATTTATTAATTAAAGACCTACCACATGTCATGCATTGGTACCCATCTCAATTTCCTAACTATTCTACTATCTAATACAGTATAGCAACAAATAGCATCATTTTTAGAAACAGGTAGACCAAGTCTTTACTAGTTGTGCAACCTGGACATGTTTAGTCTAAGGCTTACTGTTCAACGTAAAATGAGGATACTGATTCTACCTTTAAGGGTTGATGGATGCTCACTAAGTGATCATACAGAAAAAAAATGAAAAATGATCAGGTTTAGTAAATTGCTTAATGTCACAAAACTTAGTGACAGATCTGGGACCCAGATTCGTACTTAGTAATGTATACAGCTAATGTTTTTTCCATTACCACTACCTAACTAGATATAATCATCTTGGGTTAGTTTCGTTAAGTTCTCTGGGTCTCGGATTCCTCATATGTAAAATAGAGTTCATTCTAAAACACTGAGTTCATTCATTACTCTTGTGTCAAGGTGTGCACATAATGTAGACTGCCGCTTTCTCCTCCTTTCCCTTTTACACGTGGGTCATCTATTTTTAACTTCTAAAATGGACCCTGCAAGCCCTTTACCAGGCGAGTGCAGTTGCACAAACACAATTATTGAGATTCTCCTTTATTTCCTCTTCTTGCCTTCCCCACTTAGGCTCCCGCCCCACCCAGCACCAGGCCACGCCCTGGCGTGTGACGTCAGTACGCCCCGTGCGTCGCGTCGCGGCGCTCACTGGGGGCCCGGCTTTCGCCCGCTGCTGCCGCCGCCGCCGCCGGCCGCGGCTGCTCTCCCAAGATGGCGGCTCCTCCGGGCGAGTACTTCAGCGTTGGGAGCCAGGTGTCGTGCCGGACGTGCCAGGAGCAGCGGCTGCAGGGCGAGGTGGTAGCCTTCGACTACCAGTCCAAAATGCTGGCTTTAAGTATCCTTCCCTGCGCGGAGCCCGAGGCCGGGCCGGCGTGTGTGTGCGGTCGTGGGGGGGTGGGGGACGACGGCGGCGGCTGGGGCCCTCTCCGGGCCTAGGGGCGACCGGCTACCGCGGCGCCTGGAGCGCATGCGCACGGCCGTGAGCTCCCCTCCCCCTCTCGCGGGTTCCTCGGTCCGCTTTGGGGACCCATCCCTTGTGGGAGCTGGGACCCAGGAGAGAGTAGGTAGGTGGAGGGGGGCCTTGACACGCTTATGGCTTTTCGGGGGAGACGCTATCAGAGGGGACACAGTGAACAGGGGAGCGGGTAGTCGTGGGAGGGGGCTGGTGGATTGGAGCCCGGATGGACGGGGGGAGGGGGGACGGGTAAAATCATGTGGGGAGGGGGTGTGTAGAGTAAGGAACTGCTGCTAGTAGGGCAAGGGTCTGGAGTTTAGGAGGGGGTGTCTCTGGTGGGGTTTGATCCTAGGAAGGGCGGTAGTGTGGTGTCAAAAAGGGCCTTGCCTGTTTTGGGGGAGAGTAGCTGCGGGGCAGAGTTTGTATCTGAACTGGGGATAGGGCTGGGGATAGGGTCTCGTTTTGCTGGTGCGTGTGTACGTGTGGTGCCATTGGGGGTGGGGATTGCTAAATTTTAGGCTTCTCAGTCACTTGAAAACTGCTGTTTTGGGGATGTTTGCATTGGAAACCTGGTAGTAGAGAGGGTACTGCGTTTTTCTGGGGCACATGTAGGGCTCTGTGGGTTACAGGTGAAAGGAGAGTAAGTTATCTTCCAGCACATGGAGTTCTGACTTCCATAGTAGTAGACTCCCCTTTTGAAAGCGGCAGTGTTCAACAGAATGGCCTACTTCTCAGGGGTGGAAGTGATTTCTGAATTACTCCAGGAAACGCAATCTTGGAAACAAATTACTTCCTGGCTATAATAAATGTGCCATCCCTTCCCCTTATAGTTGAGCCACAGGTGGGTTTATTTGGATTTTTTAAAAGGAGTAATACTTCATGGAATCTTCCAAAAGGAAGTTTCCTACTGAGTTTGCTGCAAGTACTTTAATTCGTAGAACCACTTGTAGATTTCTAGCTTAGGAACACTCCTCTGAAACTAGCTATAGCAAAACCGGTTGCCTTTTTTTTTTTTTTTTTAATAAGAGAATTCAGACTTGGACTAAATAAGACCTGTTACGTTAGTGTTTTTAGTTGTAAGGATTTGGGAATGAGGAATTTTTGGCACACAGTAGGTTCTTGGTAAGTGGTTGGAGAGTGAGAGAATGGTTGGAATGGAGAGAGTGATGGATAAATGAATGGATTAACTAGTTGGGTCACCTTTAGTTTCATTTCCAGTGATGTAGATTTCTCCTCTCCAAAATGGGAAATCTTAAAGCTGAAAAAGCGAGCAGAGCACTGTACAAATACAGGGAGTATTATACCAAGAACTGAAACTTCTCTCTGTCCTGTGTGATTCATAGGTTCAGGACAAAACGGTATACATATGACTTTAAAACTGCATTATGTCTGTCCATAAAACTTGCAGAGAGAGTGTTAGAAACCCTTTGGAGGCTTCCAATGTTGGATCATGTTTGACTTTGAAAGGTCTGTTGGTTGTGGGGTTGAGCAGGAGGAAGGAGAGGAGAGCTGTGATTCTTGTGAGGCTCTTCCCTCTTGCTCTTGGCACATTTTACATAAGCCTTGTGTGAATTGTGTTGCCCCTTTTGGGAAGTGTCAGTGCTGCGGCTTGCCCCTCTTTTCCTTAACCTTATTTTCTCACCAGAATGTCCCTCTTCCAGTGGAAAGCCCAACCATGCAGACATCTTGCTCATAAACTTACAGTATGTTTCAGAAGTGGAAATTATTAATGACCGAACAGAAACCCCTCCTCCCCTAGCTTCACTCAATGTTAGTAAGGTAAGGACTCCAGAGCAGTCTGTTTCTCCAAAATGGTGGGGAAATCAAATCTCATTGATTCTCGGTGATGCATACATTGTCCATGATTTGCTTTTTGTTAACTAAATATTGTTTATTCTAATATCTTTTAAAGAAACAACAGTTTAGGTTTTTTATCCTCCTTTTTTTCTGGATATCTTCAGAAGATTTTAGGAAACATCTTCATGCCCAAAATAGAGAAATACAAATTGAAAGCTTGCTTTTGTCCTTTGTGAAAAAGGACTTTTTTTTTTTTTTAACTTTGAGGCCATGTGCGAGTTTCTGGTGCTTGTGGGTTTGAGTAAGAGTATTGCCTGAAAACCTGAAATTGTGTGTGTGTACATGTGGCTATATATGTTACCTGGGTGACAATATGGAGTGTGTTTCAGATTTCCAGAGGGATTCTTGACCTATAAATATTTGAAAACCACTGCTTTAGATCTTCATTTTGTCTTTATGTTTGGATTTTGAGGACTAATAAAGTTAGAGATTAGTATATTTTCATCTTGGAATTACAGATTGATCTTTGGGAATCCCACATCACTTTGTTGATTCTTCAGTTTTCTCAAAGTTTGTGTTGATATATAATAATAATTTCCCAAGCCATTTTGTAGCCTTTCCTGTCTCCTGGAACACTTCCACAATGACCAGAGCCTTAGCCATTAATACTCTGTTAAATGGCACCCCTTACAAGAAGTTGTTTTTGGTCACCCAGGCTAAATAATTTGCCCCCATTAATCGCTCTTAAAATAGTACCTTATCCTTCAGAGCTAAGGTGATAGATCATTTATAGTCCTATATGGAACATTTTTGAGAGTAAAGGGAGTGCTTTTGTTTTATACTGGGGCAAATTTAGAGCCCTGGGCAAATTGGGACCTAAGATTACCTTATTTGTAACCTTTCGTAGTCATACTTGTTTTGTAATTGTCTACTTTTTTGTCTCATCAAACTGTTCTGTAAGGTTCATCACTGAATATACAGAGATTTGCACAGAGTAGGTACTTAATATTTGTTGAATGAATTAGACCTTTGATTTTAGTAACAGCTGCCTGTTGTCTGCTTTTCCTTAAAGCTCTTGATTTAGTTTAGTGGAAGTCTTTCCCTCCAGAGGAGTCTTGTAATAATGTATATAATCTAACCTCTCGAGATTATGGTGTGTTTGCTACAATTCAGTGAATTAATGAAACATTCAGGCAGCTGGAACAGTAATGGGTAACTGAGGCTATAGAATGTAGGTACTTAAGATGTGAATCTCCTTTCTTTTCAGATTCTAGGGAAATGCCACACTTTAGTGATGATTGAGAGACAGATTCAAAAGGGTGTTGAGTTTTCATTTGAAAAGCTGTTATATCAGAATGTTCCATTCTTAGAAACCTATATAGAGTTTTAAAACTTTGACTTAGATACTTCCTACTCATAGGGACTCTTTGGGTGATCTTTTATTAGCTGAAGAGATTTTAAAAGACTTAAGTGAAGTATTTTATTACTAGTATGTTGAGAAAAATAGCCTCTGAGTACATTCTTTAGTATGTACATAGATCATAAGAAGCCTGTCACTAAGTAAGTGGGTCTTTGGTGACTAGCAGCAGAAAGATGATATGAAAGAGGGAGGGTTTTCTCAAATTTAAAAGACAAGATTTCTGCTTTTGTGATCAACAAGTGTCATGTATTTGAGAGGGTCTGAGAGGGAGGGACTGTGTGAGTTGGAGCTGTTAAGAAGCAATTCTCTTCTTATATTTGACCACAAATAAAAATAGCTGTTGGTTATTTAGTCTGTCTTTGCCGTTAGGGCTTTGCTTTTCTACTGATAATTTTAATTGTTTACTAGCATTGTAAACTAGTTGTTTAACCATTCTTTTAAGAAAGTGTAGGGAAACAATAGTTTGGGGAATACCAGAAATTTACTTTTCTTACTTTGTGATCCACTTGCTAAATCTTGAAAAAGATTTGCTGGGAAAAAGAGTCAGAAGCTAAAAACTAAAATTAGATCTTTGGACTATCTTTGGATTTCATTTATTTGTTCTTCCTTTTGTAGAGCTGTTTATGAGTAAGCTATATTGGCTTTCCCTTGAAACCAACCTTTGAGGTTGCTTTGTGATTCCTCCTTGGATTCAGTTAGAATTGGAGGAGCCTGCTGGATTGTTCTGAAACAGTTCATCTCAGCAGCTGTTTACATGTTGCTTGAAGGATATGAAAAGTTTATCTAATTTAAGAGCATAGATATAGGGTTTTTAAAGATGGAGGTTTGTTTAAGCATGTAGAAGGGAACTAAGGTACTCTGAGATCCTTGGAAGAAAACTGGATGCTTTTAATCCATGGGAACACTGCTTTTGTGCTCTCCTTCCAGTGGAAGATACTGTTCCATGTTGGCTCCTCTTGCTAACATAGTAAGTGTTCTGTTTAAACCTTTTGATATAAACTGGATATTTGTTTACTCTGACCCAGCAGGAAATGGAAGAGAAGCCTTTTAAAGAAAATACTTAAATCCAGCCCCACTAAAGAAGGTATGAACTAGCGATTCTTGGAAATGAGCCTGTTTTGCTTTCAATTGGCAGTTGCTGCAGGCTAAGAAGTCCTATTCTATCCCAGCAGTGGGGTGTAAGAGGAAGTTTGGGAGAGGATAATGGAGTTGCAGAAGATGAAAGTTTTAAAAACCATTTTATCTTCTCCACAGTAACATCGACCCTTTTAAAGTGTTCCACATTACCTCACTATAAGACGGAAGCGTTTAGGTAAATGTATAGAACTGTACACCAAAGCCAATTGTAAATAAGATTCAGTTTATGCCATGTGATTTATTATTCTGTCCTGAGGAAGGCTTAAACATTGCTTGAGGATGAGAACTGTAGGAGGCCACTTCGTAGGGTTGTTTTTTTAACAAATTCATTGAACTGACTTGGCATCATGTGCTTGCTTTGGCAGCACGTACGCTAAAATTGGATAGAGAGAAGATTAGCATGCCCCTGCACAGGGATGGCATACAGATTTGTGTAGCATTCCATAAAGAAACAAGAAAAATTGATTTTACATCTGTTCTTTGGGAATAAACATTGGGGGGAGGGGGACGGTGACATGGCGAAGACAGCCAAGAACTTGAATGCCCTGTAACTATCAGTCTTTTGTTGCACCTGATATTCAGATATCAGAACTTGCCAACCCAAGATTGGGGAAAATCAAAATTGCATTGAATACCGTTAATACATAATATCTTATAATTTAAAAATGTGTTAAAGAGATCTTGTTGGTGACTAGAGTTAACTTGAATTTCCGGGGCGGCATAGTTACCAAGTGGCATCATTAAGTGAACACTTGCCTGAGTACTAAGTGAGCAGTCACAGAACCTCAGAACTTCAAAACTGCACTTTCAGTCTCAGACTCCTACGAAAGGACTCATTGACACTACCAAGACTAGTGTCTATTTATCTGTTTAGATAAAGGCATCCAGATAGTGCATTGCGTTGGATGAGATACTAGTCTTATCACTGCGCTTAATTGGGGAAGAATTTCTAGAGGAGGTATGTGTTGTGGTCCTAGGAAGGCAGGAAAAGGGACAAAGCATAGAAAATTGAAATCTACAGATGAAGTGTCCACCTCCCTGACCAAACCACTGACAGATTTGTCAGCCCCTTTTTATCTATTTATTACCCATTTGTCCCTTATTAATAATAGGCTGAGATTAAAAGGAACCAGAAAGAAGAGATTTAAAGAGCTTTTCATCAGCCCTGGTAGTGAATGAGGCTGCCTTTGGATAAAAATGGTGTTTGGAGATTGGTCTGGGGGTACAATACCTGGTAAGACAGAAAATGGAAGAGTCATAAAGTACACTTTAAAAGAAACTGACATCAGTGTTTATACCGTTAGGTATGATGTGATACTGAGGGAAGAGTTGCTTTTTGTTCTGAGTTCTACCAATTTCAAAACTAAGATTTAGCACTCTTAAGACTTTCTGATCATTTGAGGCTTAATACCCAAGTATGAGTCAATTCCTGGAGTTAGTTGATAACGGCTGTATCGTGGCCTGTGGTCATGCACCTACCTACCTGCTAGCTGGGCACTTGACCATATCTGACTTGAATGTGTTGAGATAGGACTTAACCACCAAGTAGAGTCAGGTCCCCTGACCACCCTATGTTAGGTATTTTGGTAGGAGAAAGGTGTGGGGAAGGAAGGGAATGAGAACTTACTTGTCCAGCATAAGCAAGACTTGTCAGATTAAGTTTCATTGGCTTCTTGAAGCTATAACCTGTTGACTGGCTTGATTAGAGTTATGTTGTCAAGGTTCCAGTCTCAGGTTAGAGTTCACCAGTGAGTTTTGCTGGTGACAACTCTGAGTAGACAGCTGTTTCCTCACAAAAGTGTCATGAAGATATGTTGGGGGGACGGTGAAGAGGAGAGCTGTCATGGCTGAGTGATAAGGGGGTCACTGTTAACTAGTGAGTGGCAGCGCATGAGAGTGGTAGAGTGACACACTGCCATTTTAAAACTCATCAGCCTTTTGAAGAGGTCACATTCAGTGACATTCAAACTTTGGGTCAACCTGACAGAGCCTTAGTGGGGCTGCAGTGCTCCAGGCTAGGGCTAATGACTCAGTTCAGGCTATAGTGCATGGTAACCAGCTGATTCTGGGAGCCTCATGAGGTCAAGGGTTTGCTTTTGAAGGATGCTTTCTTGACAACGTGGACATGTAGGGGAGAGTCACTGTCAATCTGAAAAGACAAATTACTGAACCCTGGAGACTGGGCAGACTTGTGCCAGAGGCATCACCTCTGCACTCTCCTTCTCTGACCTGGAGATGATTCCAAATTAGGACTTTACTGGTGGGTCAGTGGTGGTGTCTCTTCCAGTGTTAAGAAAGGGGAGTTTTGACTGGTTTAATTTTCCTGGCTGAGAACAGGCTTGGGAGGAAAAACAAGTGGTATAGTCAAAGTCTAGCATTAGAATTTTGAGACTGGCTTAGGTAAATACCAGAAACTGCCCTGGAGAGTGAAGCAGATTGTACCTGAACTAGAAAATTGAAGGGTCTGCATGCCAAAGCGAACATGATGCGGTAGAATGTGGAGCGTCTGAAGGTTTTTTTTCTTTAAGAGTTGGGCTGCTAAATGAATTGTGTGACCATGGGTTAGTCCCTTAATCTCTAGGAACAGTTAAATCTGTGAGCCTCTACTAGTCAAGGTTTCCATTCCTTTTCTACCCCTCCCCCCATTTCTGTGGGATGGGAATGTTAGGATGATAAAGACACTACCCTTGTCCTCAGGAATCTCAACTAGCACAGCTGGAGTGGTTGGCGGGGTTTGTTGGCAGTGATGAGGGGTTCAGCCTTTAACTTAGCGATAATAATCTAGCATCAGTGTTAGTGGAGGTGTGAGCAAGGTGCTATGGTAAGCATAGATCAGGGAGCAGAAAACTTTTTCTGTAAAGGGCCCGATAGTAATTTAGGTCTTGCAGGCTATTCATTTTACAACTAGTCACCTTTGTAGCAAAAGCAGCCATAGATGATATGTAAACAAATCGCCATGGTCCTTCCAGTAAAATTTGACTAAAACCAGGTGGTTGACTGAATTTGACCCACAGGCCAAATTCAGCCAATCTTTGGCAAAGAACAGTGAACATTTCTGGAAAGGTGTCTCAGATGCAGCAGGATCTTGGGGAATAAATGGTAATTAAATGTAGCAAGAATGATTTGGAAGTGCTCAATTTATCTATCTCTGCAATTTAAATACTGTTGTTGTTCCTTCAGTGAGCTAAACTGGAGGTTCTCAGAAGAAAGGGAAGGGGCGAATTTAAGTTCCAGTATTGATGTTAGGTACTTTCCATGTCCATTTGAATGAGCTCTAGCAATAACCCTTCATGAGTGACCTAAGGCTCAGGAGAGGTTATGTATCTTGCTCAGGTCTGTGCAGCTAGTGGGTGATGGGTGTTTGGGGGGGTGGGTATAGGGGTAGCTCCATTTTGCTTTGCTTCTCCTGCTCTCCTCAGAGCCCAGGAAATAATAGTGTATGGCTTTCACTAGCACTGAGTGTGAAATTTACTCTTATCTTTCTATAGCAGAGGCATTCCAGCTTATTCCAGTCATATTTTGTAAGCTGGTCTAGGGTAGATACTAGAGCCTCTCTTGTAGCTCTTACAGAAACTAGAGGTAAGACACTGAACTCATTGGCTAAAGGAAGTTTGGATTATATGGATTTTTCTGAACTGACACACAAGCCAACTTCTCTGTGCTGATAATATTGATATTATAATAGTAATGTTAACAGTTAATATTTACATAGTACTTCATGGCTTACTAGTGCTTTTGCCTACAATAGTTTCTTAATCCTCATGGCCATGTGTGAGATGGCTAATTTGAGCAGACTCTCTCAGAGAGAGGTTGTTGAGGTCAAATTTCAGCTTAGATCCCAGCCAATTTTCTCTCTGGCACAGCCACATGGAAATTTCATAGCAATGTTGGTTTCAGGGTCTCCAGACTCAGAAATTACTTTGTTGGTGTCCAGGAGACTTAGTTTAGTTGTCTGTATACTAATGAATATGTTTGTGACATAATTACAAATAGTGAATAAAAACTATTGACTTTGCAGACAACTTGATGCTGTTTTAAACAGGTGAAACATAAAACTTTGCCGATAGTGTGTACTGACTGTGACTTCAGTCTGGTCTGTATTGTTGCACAGCAATATGATGATTTAACAAGTGTTGTGTTGCAGTCTGGAGATGGAGGTGGCCTTATGGCCCTTGGATTTGCAGGATGTTTTTCATCGTAGCGCAAAGCACTCAACGTATCTTAACATTCATGTGCAGGAGATGTGCTTGACTTACCTTCTCCCGTCTTGGCACATTGGAAAATGATGGGTCCAGGCAGTCCCTCCATCGGCCTGAAATCCTTTCTCACATAGGGTCTGTTCTCTTAGAAGCAGACCTGTGAGTTACTTGAACAATAAAGGATGTCCTTGAGGGCTAGGTGAGACTGGGGCCCTTTTCAGAAAAGAGAGGCCCTTCACTAAAAGGCAGATGATCGTGTTCTGTTCTGGGGACATGGATGGAAATGCCTGAATGCACTGATCAAAGAGAAGGTGACTGCTGTTTCCAATATATTTCCTTTTTAAAGGTATTTTCTAATTTTTTTCTTTTGCATCCAAATAAGTATTTTCGGTGGTGAATGTAGTATAGGGTTAAGAGTACAAATTCTAGAGTGAGGCTGCCTGGATTTAAATCCAGAGTCTCACTGTGGCTTGGTAAACTTGGGCAAATTCCTTAACAGCTGTGCCTTAGTTTTTCTGTCTAATAAGTAGTTTAGCCCCTGCTTCATAGGACTGTTGTATAGATTAAATGTGTTACTTGGTGCCTAGAATGGCTTAAGGTCTCACCAAAAGCTAGCTCTGGAATGTCAGTGCTCACTGCCAGGTCTCTTTGGCTCTTCTGTTCCCCCATTTGAGTACGTGTTTTGATCCATCATTATGTATTCTAGGAGATGACTTCAAGTGGTGGGGTGCTCTTTTTTGATTTCTGATTATCTGATCTTGTAAAGAACAGTATTTCATTAGAAACTTTCAGACAGGTGCTTCTGCTAGGGAACAGATGACTTGGAGTAGTGATAGTTGGAAGAAGTATTTTTGAGAGCCTGCTTGTTGCTGGCTAAGAACAGGCTTTCCAAGATTGTGCCTCCGGGTTGAAATGCCAGGAGCAGGCATGGTCCTTCGGACGACAGTTGTTCTCCGACTCTGGTCTGCTGTCCCCAGCCTTCCTCAGGCCTTGCAGGCAGCACCAACAGGTCTGGGACAGCAGCTGCATGCTTCCTTACCCCTCCGTGAGGGCAGCTGGTCGGAGGGCCCAAATACACAGAAAAGATAAACTGAGAGTGGCTCTTTGGAGTCAGTAGGTCATACCCAGCAGGTTCCTCTCTGGACTGTGCTTCCCTTGTTGTGTCAGCTGTCACAGCCTGTTAAATACTTGCAGTAGGAATCCCTCTGGATTCCCCGTTGCACCTGTGCTTTCCTGGTCTGGGTGTGTGGAAATAAGATGGCCCAGCTGGTGGCTGAATAACAAGATGAAGGGCGTATTGCTTGGATTTTGCTTTTGTTGTTGTTGTGGCTGCTTCCTCTTCTTGGTGTCACTGAGGGCAGGAGGACAAGTGTGCCCTTGGTGTTCATTAATTGACTCAAGGGTTACCCAGCAGGCATGACTAGAAGCCTTTTAATATTGACGTGCTTCAGTATCGAGTTCCGTTGCCCCGCATCAAGGTGCTGTGTACAGTGGCCACACATGGAAGCACCGGTTAGGAGCCTGGGAATAACTTTTCACTGGCAGAAGCTGTTTTTTAATGAGCTAGACTCAGTTCATATTATATTACTTTTGCCACATTTTGTTCATTAGAAGCAACTTAGCAGTATAGCCCACATGAAAAAACAGTCTTTCCTTGGGAATCATACAGAACAGGGAACGCGGGTTGGCTTATGCAGTCATTTCAGTTAAGTCATATAAATGTTAGTATCACTGTACTTCTCAGTTTGCCTGAACCCAGTTGGTGCCTTTAATATTCTCTGAGGGGGCCTCCCTGGTCGTGCACGGGTTAAAGTCTAAGTGCTATCAAGCTATCACCAGCCACTGCAGCACAAGTTCAATCCCTGGCCAAGTTCAAAACATTTTTGAAAAGACTTCAAAATGAGACCCTCCTGTTTACTCATGGGGTAAACATCTGCCTGCAGAGCTCTCTTGTGTCACCCACTGCTCCCCTCAGCAGTGTATCTCAGTAGATCTTCCTGTTCTGCTCCCCACTCTGTCTCTGGTGAATCCTCTCACCTGGTATCTCTGGCCTACACCCCAGTTCTTATATGTGTAAATAAATATAAATCTTAAAAAAAAAAAGAAAAAGAAAATGGATATGGTATAGTGATAGTGAATTTTTTTTAATTGTTTTTTATGTCTTTTACATTTTGTATTCCCCTTGGGTAGCCCACCACCAATTCACCCGTGATCCATCTCCATGGTCCCTTGTATAGTGAATTTAAGAAATTGCAATTCTGATGACCATCCTAAGCTTAAAGAACATCCCCTACTCCTTCTCTACTGAGGGCAGCTTTCTTTGACTCCCTCTGGTGGTTTGACAGCTGCCATAAACCTACTAACTTGGAATAACTGAACCATACATAGATATGCTTTAGTTTGTGTAAATATGAAGTAAGGAAATTTAGATTTGTGTAAATGAGTGTAGGGTAGTAATCACTGGTTTACAAAAGGAGGCTTATCCACATTTTTCATTAGTTTTCAGGAACATGCCTGAAAATAGCAAAGTAGTTTCCTTTTCCCTTCTAGCCCCAGTTTTGAGAAGAAACATTGCTAGTTTCCTTTTGTGAGTTAATCTTCCTCATGTCTAATTGATGGGGTCCTCCGTGGGAGAAACTTGCCTCATCTGTATAAAACATTCTGGCGAAAGCAGATTCCTGTAGCTGAATATGAAATGTGAGCAATTTTTTAGTTTGCCTGAAAGTACAGATATAAATTGACAGCTAGAGGTTTCAGGGTTTGTAGTGAGTGCAGACTCCCAAAGCATAATTGCAGGCAAAGGTAAAGTAGTTGAGGATATTAGGGCAGATTGAAATACTGTCAGCCTACACTGATTTCTCCAAGGTTCTCCCTCACATGGTTTAGCAGACTGTCCAAACAAAATAATCTTTTCTGGCTGTGATTCATACCCATTTTATTCTTCCTGGGGAAAAAATTAAAAAATAGTCCCTCTCCCAGCCTTTTTTCCCCTCTCCCACTTCTAGTTAATTTGTCCGTTCCATTCTTAAACTTTTTGTATAGATTCCTGATTTCTCTGAGCTAACACCTCAGTCTCTTATTGAATGGGTAATATTTAACCTGCTATGTAGGTGACAGGGGTATTTTATTTTTGAATAACCATACTATTTAGTCAACACAAGCTTCACAGAAGCAGCTTTGTTTGACCCAACATTGGGGGATATTTTTTGTCTTAAGGGGTAAACATTTTTGAAAAGACTGCAAAGTGAGACCCTCTTGTTTTCTCCTGGGGTAAACATCTGCCTGAGCACCAGCCGCTTCACAGGAGTTCTTCAGGAGCTCTTAATCCAAGGGAGCTCTGCCGCCTTCCAGTTTTTCCTCCTTTCCTTGGAGACTTCAGATTTTTTTCCAGTGCTGTTTGGAAAGTGAGACTAAAGGAAACTCCTTGTTACCAGGGTTTTCTTGGTGATTGAGTAAGCAGGCTTTGCTTGTTACTGCTTAAAATACACCACCGGCAGTTCTCTTCCCATAGAAACTGAGGGCTTTCACAGCACACGGCTTTATTGCCTGCAGTTGGGATTGCCAGCTCTTGGGATGCTGTTAGCTCTGTGCCTTTCTCTCTCTGTAAGTTGTGTCTTGGTGCGATCAGAATGTCAGTCCTAGGCTTGAGAGTTTTTTTTTTTTAATTATTTTTTAATTTTTTATTTATACGTGCAAGCTGGGGTGCAGGCCAGAGGCGTGGGGCGGCGAGAGGGTTCACCAGAGTCAGAGCGGGGAGCAGAACAGGCAGATCAGAAATACACTGCTGAGGGGAGCAGCGGGCAAGGCAGGAGAGGTCTGCCGCGCCATGTGGGATTCTCCCTGGCCAGGTGTCAAACTCGCGTCGCCGCTGCTGGCAGCTCCACCTGTGCGCGCTGGCTCTTCGACCTTCACATCCTCTCCTCCTTCAGTCTGAAACTCAGAGGCAGGGATGAGTAGCCCCAGTTCCCCAAAACCCCCGTGGAATACCTCCATTTCTCATCCATCAGAGTTAACCTCACACTTCAGTAAAGTGCTTCATTTTACCAACAGAAGTTTGGACACTTCTCTTACTTTCCCTCCTGGAGAACTGTATTTGTTTTATGGTTTGAAGGGTCACTGGTAAAGCAGAATACAAACATCAGGGTACTTTGGAGGTGGTTCTCTTTCTGTATAGATGGGGATAAATTGTGTGTTCACATGTGTACATTTGTGCATATGTTTTTAGTGTGTTCCAGCTATAATATACTAAGCTGTTTATGTTCATGAGTCTGAAATCTCAAATCTTTCGTTGGACTTTCAGATGTATTATCTGCCGCTTGTCCAGCATTTTTTTTTTTAATTTTTACACCCCGAAAGATTTGAACTTGAGCCTCTAGCAACTATTGTGGTGGGCTAAGGGGCTGAAATGTATTAGAGGGTCAGTAGGGATTGATGGAAGTACCTACGCCTAGCCAGAGGAATATATTAGATTTTGCTAGACTTTAAAAAACAAAAAAATCAGTTTGTAATTGTTCCACTAGAGGGCAGTCAAGGAAGAGACGAGGTAGAATTCAGATCATTCCTTTTCTGAAGATCAAACTGGTTCTTCAGCTCAAGTTGAAGGTGGGCAATATCCATGGTTAGGTCATAGATAACAGTTCCACAAAAATAGAATATTTAGAACCTCAAATTCTGACCTATGAATATTCTATGAATATGTGGTAGACAACAGTTTCTAAACCTGAGGTCATAGCTCAGTAACTGATGAAATTTTTAAAAAATTATGTCCTTTAATAGAAATGTCTACATTACCTTTTGCCTCTGACCACTTCCCATCATACTCTAAAACGTCTAGGTTTCTCCTAGTGCTTAGCACTGTTTGAAGTTACTTTACGTTTTTGTTTATAGTCTGCCTCCCCTCCTCCTTTCATTGCTGTATCTCTGTCTTAGCAAGTGAATGTCTGGCACATGGTTGGCACTTAATAGGTATTAGGAGGGAGGGATTTTGCCAGGAATAGCAGTAATTATTAGTTACATTGTATGTATTTTTGTGTTTCACTTTTGATCTCTGAGAAAACTGAAACGACCCAACCACTCTTTTCTGACTTCATCTTAGGTCCTAAATATTGGGAAGGATGAAAGTGAATGCTTTTCTGAATCTGTCTCCTTTCCTTCCCCCATCCTAGCTTGCCAGCAAAGCACGGACAGAGAAGGAGGAGAAGCTGAGCCAGGCCTATGCAATCAGTGCTGGTGTCTCCCTAGAGGGCCAGCAGCTCTTCCAGACCATTCACAAGACGTGAGTTGGGGGAGCACGGGGGCCCCTTGACCTGGGAGTGATGCTGCCTGCCTGTGCTGTCTGGTGGCCAGCTTCAGAGAGCTGTGTTCCTGAAAGTCCACAGGGAGCTCGGCAGTATACTGGCAGTACCTCGGCATTCGGGGTTGCAAGTGCCTTTCCGTAAAGTAGCGTGGCCTTCTCTATAGTTCTTCTGTAAAACTCGGTTTGGGATTAAATTAGCTGTGAGTCCCTTCCACACCTAGTTTTCCCTAATTTAGAATTGGTGATTTCTTTTTCTTGCTACTTTATTCTTATACCTTTCTCTAAAAGCTAATGTATTTTCATTAAGGGAAGGTTATACCTGTCTCTCTTGCCAGTTGTACTGTACATTGGGGTGAACGTAGGGAGTTAGGGAGAGCAGAAGGGCATCTTACTACCACCTCCTAAAAGACATTTTGTCACAGCAGAAGTCATTTGACTCTGCACTGGCTTCCCTAGCTAAAACGGAAACATTTGACACCCCCCCCACCCCCCACCCCCCCGCTGCCTTCTGTTACCCTGTTTAACCACCTGGGTCTGGTGCACAGATGGCAGCTGGCATCAGAGCTCTTTGAGACCATGATGTGAGTATCTGAGCACTTACAGGTATGTGAAGGAACTCTCGGCAACATCAGCTGCCCTGGGTTTCCCAAAGTGTGAACTGGAGTGGGTTTTCCCGGTTTGGCAAGTGCCCAGCTTACTGATAATTGAGAGGGGACAGTCTGAGGAGCTACTTCCATTTGGAGTGGGGTGGGAGCAGAGTACAGATCACAGTCAGATGGGGACTGTGTTCTCATGTCTAGGTCAGTAGGTCAGATCTGTTCACATATATATATCATCTGGGGCTGTCTTTTTTATTTTATTTTGGAATTTTTAATAAGGTAACAGGTGATGTTGGGTTACAACACTGTGTGTGATTCAGAGGTAGAGGTTCATACTTTTTTTTTTTTAAAGATGTATTTTTTTAAAGATTTATTTATGCATATAAGAACTGGGGTGTCAGCCACAGGTGCAGGGGTGAGAGGATTCACCAGAGACAGATTGGGGAGCAGAACAGGTGGGTTGACTGAAATACACTGCTGAGAGGAGCAGTGGGTGAGACATGAGAGGTCTGCTGCACCATGTGGGAAGCTCCCTGGCTAGCTATTGAACTCGTGCTGCAGCGGCTCTGGATGGCTTCATAGTGCTGCAACTCAACACGTTGCGCCACCAGGGAGGCCCTATTTTTATTTATTTATGCATATAAGAGCTGGGGTGTAGGCCAGAGGTGTGGGGGTTGGGGGGAGGAGGATTCACTAGAGACAGCGTGCGCATCAGAATAGGTGGATCTACTGAAATAAACTGCTGAGGGGATTAGCAGGCGACACAGGAGAGATCTGCTGTGCCATGTGGGTTAGCTCCCTGGTTGGGGATTGAACTCATGCCGCAGTAGCTGGTGATAGTTTGATAGCGCTGAGACTTTAACCCCTGCGCCACCAGGGAGGCCCAGATTCCTACCTTTTGAGGTGTATGTTAACATACCACAGCTACCACCAAGGCACTCATAGACTCCCACAAGATCCTGTCGCTGTCTTTGTGGTATAGCTGTAGAGGTCAGTAATTGGGTTAGAGACTGAATGGCCTGTGAAGCCTAAAATATTTGTAGCCTGACCCTTTGTAGAAGAAGTTTGCCACTCTTTCCCTAGGTTACTACTTTAGTTGAATATAATGGCCTCACCCTAATGTTTATATTTAATTCAATTTGGTTTGGACTTAATGAGGCTGCCACCAAATTGTGATACGGTTTTTAATGCTTTAAGGTCCGTTAATGCTTTGGACTAAATCTTCTGGGCCCTCAGTAAGTATTCATCACTTTCATTGCTTTATTTAGCTAGCGGTACCCAGGAAATGTCTCTTTGACTGCTCTCTTTGGGATCCGAGCTTCTAGTTGTTGTCTGAGTGGTGAACTGGGAACTTGGGATCAACTTCATGGAGTTACTTCTTCATTAGTCAGGAGGTATGGATGTCTGCAAGAGGCCACTTCACCTACTTTCTTCTCCTTCCAGCATTAAAGACTGTAAATGGCAAGAAAAAAACATCGTAGTCATGGAAGAAGTTGTTATTACACCCCCGTATCAAGTGGAAAACTGTAAAGGCAAAGAGGGGAGTGCACTGAGCCATGTACGCAAAATAGTAAGTAATGGAGCCATGAAATTTTAGGGAGAGGATGATTCGTCAGCCCTCATACCTGCAGGGCCAGGCCAGGACTGGGTGCTGCAATCCCTGTCTCTGACACTGCCAGCTTGTGAGCAGCCCTGCCTTCCTGTACTGTGGCACTCTTCACCTCTGGCTTGGGCACTCCTGTGGGGACGGAACCAGTGGGCAGTGTGGGATATAGGGGGTGGCCAGCCCCTTATCTTCTGCAGTTGGCTTTTTGGAATTAGCCCTACCATTCCATGATATTGGGCATGAGTAATTCTAGGAAGGGCCAGTTGGTATAAAACAGTTGCTGTTGGTATGTCTGACTTTGAACATGTCATATGACTTTCTAGATGGAACTGCAACATTTGTAAAAAACAAGCTGAACATTGAAAGACCAACATAGTTGTGAGAAGTTCGAGACTGTCATTCCTGACCAACTTTTCATTCTGTACTTATGAAGGGTGTGTGTGTGTGTGTGTGTGTTAGTGTTATAATCTCCCTTCAGTTTTTTAATTTTAGTTTGTAGATTCACCTTCTTTTAGCCAGTCTTAGCACAAGCTGCAGAAAATTAGTCTGAAACAAGAGGCCACCACCTTCCTTGTGCCTGGAAAGACCGATGGACAACAAGGACAAAGTAGGCCATGGATTGGCTAGTCAGGACGTGGCTGTTGAAACCTGGAGTGAACTGTTGGGAGACCTAGCTTGTCCATCTCCATTTCTGACCTTGACTGCCTTGTCCCTTTCAGGTTGAAAAACATTTTAGAGACGTGGAAAGCCAAAAGATACTGCAGCGTTCACAAGCCCAGCAACCACAGAAGGAGGCTGCCCTGTCATCCTGAGTCCCCATACACGGAGGATTCTTCCAGCATCCAGCCCAGGAGGCGATGGTGGTGGCTTCAGCGGAGGCAGGCCGGGGGAGGGAAGGGATCCTATATTCATGTTGGCTCTTGTTAAGGGTCAGCATTTCCAAATCTTAGACTTGAACAAACAAAACACCCAACAAAAAAGAACAAGAGAATAATTTAAAAGTTGAATCATTACTTGACTAACAGACTTCGGTCCACCATGTCCTTTTCACAGCCCCTTCTGGAAACAGTCACCTTGTTAATTTTATTTTTGAAAATTCCTGCTCTGCCCTTTCACCTCTGACTTTTTCCTAGTCTGTCCCTGCCATTCTGTTTTTATAAGTGGCTACACTTGCCTTCTGAGTGATTGAAAGAAACTTTTACATCTTCTCTTCCAAAATAAAAGTAACAAGCTGACTGTGATACTTAAGATGAGACTAGAGCAGCAGACAGGTCTCACTTTAAATGTTTCTTTTTTTTCTTTTTCTTTTTTTTTTCCCTTTTTTTGCACAGGGCATGGCTTGAATTAGTTTTATTTTTCTTAACTTTAAATATATATATGAAAATATATATTAAAATGTTCTCTAAATATTTTCTGCTTCTTGCAGGTCTCTTTTTACTAGATCATGGCCACTCTTCCCACTTCATTCCTCTGAAAATAAAAATGTGTTGCCCTCCCCACCGCCCATAGCCAGACAACGAACTTGACTTACTAGTTCACAGCAAGAATCTCCTGCAGCACTCTGGAGAGCCAGTGTATGCAGGTGGGATTCAGCTCGGAGGGTTCCTGATGGCGTTTTAGTCTTAAACTGTGTGTGTACCAGTCTCATTTGGCCAGAACCTCAGGATTCTCCCTCTGCCTTTTGTCTTACTTCATGGTACTAGAAGAACCTCCTCACTACTCTGTCTCCTAGATGGGCTCATCAGCTGCCCTTGTGCCCTCTGCAGGAAGAACTATATTTTGCATGGCACATCTCAGCTCCTCAAGGGATGATTTTGTTTTTTAAGAAACCTGGAGTCCACCTATCCCAATCTCTCAAAGTCTGTATCCAGAGCCACTAACCCAGGAGAAAGCTTGGGTGACCTGTAGTTTCTCTTCTGCCAACCTCCTCTTCTGTCCCTCCTCATCCCCCTAAATTTTACAAGCTTATGACAGTTTGTATATGCTCAGCCAATGGGCAGAAAACCTGGAAAGAATTTCTGGACTTTAGCCCACCAGTTTGTCTGGTTTGAATAACCTGCTGAGAGCTACAACTGGCACCCCTTGTCCCTGTGTCTTCAGGGCAGTCCCGTGGGGCAGAATGCCTCAGCTGAGTACCGGGCACTGAGTGGGATACGGGTGATGCTCACGTGACCGGCTAGAGCTTAGGGGTGGGGTGGGGGTTAATCTTTTTTTTTGGCCATGATCTCTTTCCCTTTCCTTTTTTTTAATTAAATAAATGGATCAAAATTAAATAATTCAAGCCCTGCCTTCAAAATGATTTTTTTTTTTTTTTTAGTATTGTTTAGCAAAAACAATAAAACCCAAATTTTTTTAACCATCACTCATGTCTTGGGTTTGTACGTGCTTTAGAGACCTTGGAGGGAGGGGTGTGAAGGTGTGTGTACTTGGTTTGCTCTTTTTCTTTAGGTTCTCTGCTTCCTGTTCTTTTTCATGCTCTCTACTTCCACCCCCTGAGAACTCATTCAGACTTGCCAAGTATAATTTAAGAAGAGGGATCCAGGTTTGGGAGTTGTGATTAAGTGGAATAAGGTAATAAAGGGGGTGTTGGGTACATCCATAAGATAATTTGTTACAGGACTGGAGGGAAAATGAAAGCACCGAAAAGTAAATTTTCATATCTACCTGCCATTGACCGGAACTTCATTGAAAGTCCCAAACCTTTGATTTAATAGTTTATATGGAAATGTAGATTTCTGGACATGTTGAAGTGGGAGAGACTTTTGCAAGATGTAGAAAACTTCAGCAATGCTTTGAAAGGAGTGAGAGCAATTAGCGGGAATAGCAAGCCCTGGAGGGCAGCACTTCTGCGTCAGGTCCCAGGTCATCGCTTCCCTCCCCGCTAGGCTCTCTGTGAACAGGAAAAAGTGGCTGCCAACTGTTTTGGGGAGGGAGCAATTTTGACTCTTCGGTTTTGGTTACAAAATGATGTGGGAGGACTTCAAACAGTTCTAGAGGTGAAGTTCATATGGTGAGAAAGTGAGGTGTAGAAGCAAAAATAGGGCCTTTGGAGACAGATAGTTGGGTTTCAATCTCCAAATCTCCTTTTCCTCTCTTTGTGAATGTGATTAAGTCATTGTCATCTGTTCATGTCTTAGTTTTTCCATCTGTAGATGTGGCCCTAATACCCATCTCCTAGTATTGGTGTGAAGGGTTAAATAGATATTTTAAATGCTGAATATTTAATTAGAAGGTGCTTTATAGATGTTAATATAAATGTTAACTTAGTCCTGGGATGGTTGAAACTGGAAAAGAAACTGGATTAGATAGTTTCCAACTTTGTTTTAGAAGCTGTTTAGATGATGGAGTTTTTTTTTTTTTTTTTTTTTTTTAAATATTTATTTTATTTATACATACAGGCTGGGGCACAGGCCAGAGGCGTGGGGAGGCGAGAGGACTCACCAGAGACAGAGCGGGTAGCAGAACAGGCAGATCAGAAATACACTGCTGAGGGGAGCAGCGGGCGAGGCAGGAGAGGTCTGCCACACCATGTGGGATTCTCCCCGGCCAGGCCTCGAACTCGCGTCGCCGCTGCCGACGGCTCCACAGCGCAGCACTCAACCGCTGCGCCACCGGGGAGGCCCGATGGAGTTTTTTTTTTAAAGATTTCTTTATTTATGCATACACGCTGGGGTACAGGCCAGAGGTGTGTGGCGGCAAGAGGGTTCACCAGAGACAGAGTGGGGAGCAGAACAGGCAGATCGATCGAAGATGGAAGTACACTGTTGAGGGGAGTGGTGGAGCGAGGCAGGAGAGGTCTGCTGCGCCATGTGGGAATCTCCCCGGCCGACACTGACCTCGCGCGCTGCAGCTGCCAACAGCTCCACAGTGCTGTGCTTAAGCCATTGCGCCACCAGGGAGGCCTGTTTAGATGGTACTTTGAGTGAGGCTACTATGTAAAACATTTGAGTAGGGATAAAAGGGGTCTCAGAGCCCTGCCCTCCTCTTCTCTAACAGATCTCACCCATACCTCTTCCTTGGAGTCCCTGAGAAATTTCTTTGATTATAATTTGAAAACCAATCATTTTACAGGAGAGCGAGCGCCACTGGGCAAGGTTACTTGTTGAGAATACCCCTGTTGGTGCAGAGCTGGAACAAAACCACAGCTCTGCCCACTTTGGACTCCTAGTAGTGTTCTGTGACCTTCCAGATTGATGGCGTATGTGCTGTTCACTTCTGTTTGCCAGATTTAGGATGGAACATGGAGGAAATTGGTGAGAGTGGTAGAAATATCCCCCTAGGTTGAAAGAAGGTAACTGTTGAAGAGTGTCGTACAGAGCGTATGCATTTGTGATGAAACATGTACAGGCAGCTTTTCAGTGTGTCCTTGGCTGTGAGGCCTCCTTTCCAGATACACGAGCTATTTGCACCACATGCTGTTCATGCCACTTACTTGTCTTTGAGCTTCTTGCTATTTCGGGCATCCAGTTGGTGTGTTTTTTGATGCTGAATCTACCATTGCTTTCTGTTCGGTGTTTAGAAACTGAAAACTACTCAAGTACTTCATTATTAGTTCAGGGCTTCCAGCGTGGGAACCACTGATTCAGGGTAGAGACTCTTTGACACTTTTGAAGTTAAGGATGTGTGTCAGTCTGTTTGAGACATACTATAAAGGAAGGAGTAGAGAACTTCCTGTAGTACACAGAGGTCACGTGCCTGACCCATTGATTTGGAGGGTACCACGGTGAGGTGGTGTAGTGCTGGAAGCTGTAGTGTGCGGGATGGTTAGTGGGGGCAAGCATTTGGACTGGCGAGCGACCTGGACTGGTCATCTGGGTTAGCAGGTGGTCGAAGTATATGTAGTGAGTTTGCTTTTGCGCATCTGCTGGAGGCCACTGGTGCCAGAGAATTCCCCTATAAAAAACTTGAAATCATGAGCACATACTGCCCAGACTTCAGGGGTTTACGTAGTAGTTGGATAAAGAGCACAGAGTACACAGGTGGAGAAGGGAGAGCTGTTGGGTTGCCGCCCACTGTGCTAGATGGTGCTGCTGGGTGAAAAGCTTTCAAATGAGTTTGTTCTTTCAAAGGGTGTAGGCCAGAGGTGCAGGGAGTGAGAGGACTCACCAGAGACAAAGTGAGGAGCAGAACAGGTGGATCCTCTGAAGTACACTGCTGAGGGGAGCAGCGGGAGAGACAGGAGAGGTCTGCTGTGCCACATGGGCCAGCTCCCTGGCCGGGGATTGAATTTAGAACTCCTGTGGCAGTGGCCGGTGATAGCTTGATAGTGCTTGAGCCGCCAGGGAGGCGCTGCCCAGCTATGCCTTTGATACTGGCTCCAGCAGTTAGTCTTTGGAGGAGGACTAGCAAGTAGTGGCCCCCTTTGTTCTGGTCTGTTCCCAAACTTAAAAGTAGTTGCTTAGGCTTACTGGGGGAAAGCACATGTAGCACTCCGGAAGGAGTATTCTGGGATGGCTCCTGAGGTGTGACTTAAGTTGAAATCTGAAGAACAAGGTGCCAGCTAAGAATGTTAGGTAAACCCAGATGCTAAAGGTGAGCTTGACCAAAGGTGGGGGTGTTTAGGAGCAGCGGGAGAGGATTGAAGCGTGTGAGCACGATGGGGAGGCAGGCAGAAGCAGTCCTTGAAGGGAGCCACTGGAGGATTTTAAGCTGCCAAGCAGTTCAGTCCCATGGTATGTAGCAACAGTGGAAGCAGAAAGATGGTTGCATTAAGAGGTTACCAGCAGTTGTCTTGGCAAGTGATAGGAATGGTAAATAAGTGAGTTCAGAACTAATAAAGACTTATATTGACTTGGATATGTGAGTACAGTGGTGAGGAAAGAAAGGAGCTAAGAATGACATCTAGGTGGATGTCAGCAGGAGAGGAAGAGGTTTGTGGAAAAATCTAGAATTCTATTAGGCCTTTTTGTCTTCGCCATGAAACACTCAAGCAGATGGTGAGTGACCACCACATAAAGGAGTCTTGAGGTCAGAGGAGGACTGAGCCGGAGCTACTGTGAGATTGCTGAGTACCTTTTAGAGGTGTGTGCTTCTGTTACAGGGCACGGAGAGGGGCACCCCCAAAACTCCAGACCTGCCCTGTACTAAGTGGGTTCTGCCATCCGCCGCATCAATACAAAACATATAGGACCTTTTGTGGAAACAGATTTTAATACAATTAGAAGACAGAGAAGACAAAGACTATAGTATCTAAGTCAAGCACCCAATGTTATCCAACTCCTCGTGGGTAAAAATCCATCCAAACAGGATTGGCCCAAAGCAAGTCTCGAAAGCCTGCCACATGTCTAGAACAGCTTTTGACAGGGACCCACACATAAGGGTCAGAAACAGCCAGACAATTCTGGGAGGAACCAAAATACCTTTCGGCAGGGACCCATCCAGAAGGATCAGAAACAGACCATTCCGAGAGGAACAGAACAAAATCAAAACCAAAATCAACACAGCCATCATTAAGTTCCCCACGGGTCTCTCACCCACATCTCTTTCAATCAGTCCAGGCCAGTGCAGCTTCTTTGCAAGTCTCTGCTCCTTGGACTTCTTCTGGCTCTCCATCCTTCTTCCATCTCCTCCTGTCTTCTGTCTGTGTTCTGTGTCTCCTCTGTGTCCATCCTCTATGTGTGTTCTGTCTCTCCTCTCAAGCTTCTTATATCCTGCTTAGTTCCACCCTGCCTTGGATGGGACAGGGAATCTGGGGCACACCTTTTCTCCTGGGGACCACCCTGTTCCACTCCTACATTTGGGGTGTAACCAGGTGCTCATCGGGTGACTGTTAACCATGTGCAATGACTTAGGTGCAGACTCAGAAGGTGAGTGGTTGTATATACGCAGGGTGGGAGGTTATCAGGTCTCCATTTTGGAGGGAGAAGGGAGTTCAGCTGACAGTATGTACAAGGGAGTAATTGTAGGAATGGACTCTTCATCAGGACAGACAAATGATGTCATCAAGCGCACTTTCTTTCTGAAACTGTCTTGCTGTGTTCCCCATGTGCTGGCTATAGGGAGGATATGCAGCCATGTGATTACAGAAATCAAAGTGTATACAGTGTGCAAATACAGCATGCTTCAGTGCCGGGGGTGGTATGGGAGCTCAGCACAGATAGACTGGCACTTAGAAATGCCCAGGATCTTCACACTCATAAGGAATAGTTTAATCTCCCCATTTAAATCTCCTCTCTAGCATCTTCAACAGACTGCCCAAACATGAGCACCACTGGTTACTTTGAAAAGCAACATGTGTTAGTGGTGCTGTTTCCTTTTTTCTCTTAGCAGCAGCTCATTTCTGGAATTGAGGCTAGAGCTCACATCTCCTTCATGCTAGTTCTTGTTCTTTAGGATGTTCCTGTTCCTGGCAGCTCTTGGTGGGGTGCATGGGAGTTGCTAAACAGGCAGATAGCACTGGGAGCTTTCTTGTTTTCAGTGAAATGACTTATTTATAGCCATCTACTCCAACTTGCTAAGAGCTTTTAAAACCTGTGGCGTCTATATAATCCAATATACTAGTTATCCATCCCAGTATTGTGTTAGCTCTAATTTTGATCGTTTTTCATATGATCCAAAGGGATACCATGGGACACTCTAATAAGATCCAGATGTTTGTTGCTAGCCATCTGGTAACCCTGTCACAAAAGGAATGCAGTTTGGATGTAATATTCGGAGTGGCCCTGAAGGCCTGATGTAACTGGTTAGACAACATGTTCAATGAGCCCTTTTTACATTTTATTAATTGCTACACTTTGAAATGTCTTGAATGTCCATCTTTGAGAAATTGGAACTTTTGCAGAGTTTGAGGTGCTAGCAACCTATTTGTAGTATTATCTCAAAGAGGTTGATAGTGATTCCTCCAAGTTTCCTGTTGTAATTTTCTTGAACCAGACCACTCAAATTGATTCAGAGGGGCTGGGGTCTCATTAACCAAAAGGTCGGACTGATATCCTAGGTTGATGGTGACTCAACTGCTCTTCCTAGTCTGGGGATACTTATGTTAATCACCCAGAGGCCTTGATTTCTAGCATGGGGGACAGTGCCCAGTCTTTGGGGCACTGTTGCTTGGTGATTAGGGGCATGACTGAATTCAGACAAGCCTGAGTTGTGTCAGATTTCACCCTGCCGCTAATTAGCAGTATGACTAGGCACCTTACCTAGCATTGCCAAGCATCAGTTTCCTCGACTCTAAAATGAATGTCTCTGCTGAAGATTAATGAAGCCTTTAATGAGATGCCTGGCCCGTGGTAACCATCTCTCCATATCACCGTTACTCTCCTCTTAGGAGTTTACTGGGTGTGGTTAGTGAGCACACTGGGGAGCCAAGAGAGTAACTTACCTGGCTGCCAGAGCAGGGCAGAAGCGCTGGGTACAGACACCTTGGCCTCAGACCATTCTCTGTTTGAAGAGGAGCCTCGGCTTCTCTTCAAGGATGGCAGGCCTTGCAGGCAAAAGCAGAGGATTTTGACCTTTGTCCTAATGAGAACAAGAGCGCATTCCCATTCTTTGTGTCCAGACAAGATCTAGGTGAACTATAGATGATAGCAGGGTTCTTTAGCCCAACTCCAGTATAGAATAAAAAACACCTGACTCCTTCCTGACTTGAGAGTGGGCTTCAAGGGGCCTCACATTGCCACCCTGACAGGAGATCGGACAGGTTGTGGGTCTCCAGAAGGGAGGCACCACTTCTCTTAGGCAGGGTGGGGTCCTGCTTTCTTGGCATAAGGTCACAAGGCCGCAGATTTCCTCCACCTGCCCCTCCTCCCCACCTCAGGGCTGTGATCTCCCTGAGGCACATCTCCACTGCTTTGGGGGAGTGGAGACGCAGGAGGCCAGGAGGCTGGCCGCTAGAGCTCAGATTTTTTCTGCTGCTGTTCCGCGTTGGGCCGCACTCAGCAGGAGCTGCCAGGAAAACAGGTGAGGGCATTGGACTCCATGGGCCGAGGCTTTGTCCTGCAGAACAGGGGCTCCACAAATGTCAGCTGGGTGAGAACTGAGTGAGTGTTGAGGGGCAGGGGCACAGAGTTTCTCCTGGGACTGTGTGAGAAATAAGATGGGGTGTGGAGTGAGTAAAGAAGGGGTCCAGAGGATTAAAAAGGTCGTCTTCCCTGATTGCTTTTCATTCTGTTAGGAATAAGGGCATGTTGCCAGGAGGGAGGGCAGGTATTGGGCTCTCAGATTGAGATGGCCCTTTCCAGAAGCGTAGGTAGCTGATAAATTCATGGGGGTGAGAGGGAAGGTGTCTTTGCAACCATGTTGGGGGACCCAGCAAATACTGAGACTCCGGGCAGTGTTTTTATTTTTCTCCCCAGCTTTCCATGTGCCCCAGAATCCATGAGTGCCTGGTGCAGGGCCCGATGCCATCCTCATCCCAGCCCCTCACGGGGCAAGCAAAGGGCAGGTGTGGCCGCTCCTCCCTCCCAATGGCCATGGCTATAGTGGTGGCACCAGCCTTGCTCGGAAGTCCAGTGGCAGCGCCTTCTGCCCCAGGCATCTGCCCGTCTGTAGGCAGCGTGGACTGGGCCCTCCACCTGCTCAGGCTCCCTGACAGGAGTCTGGCTCTAGATGCTGAGCCACGGGAATCTCCATCAGTTGCCAGATGGCTCCTCCCAGGATCTCTAGGGACTGCGGGTGCTGCTGCTTTCTTACAATGTCCTGGGGGGCTGGTTTCCTGGAGCAGCTGAACCCCTGCTACAACCTGCTGGCCTGCCTGCCTCCAGACTTCTGGGTCACCCTGGGCACTCTCCTCCACCTGAATGGAGCTTTCACAACCTCACTACCCTGGACCTGCAGGGTTGCAAAGGACTGTGGGTCCCATAGAACCTGGAGTAGCTTGACCTGATACACAGCCAGCTGGCTGAGCTGGTCTCATCAGGCCTGGGGGCCTCTTCTGCCTATGCTGCCGCTCAGTGACTGGGGCCCAGTTGCAGCAAGTTGGGGGTGCAGCCCAGGCCACCAGGCCAGGCAGGTTCATTGTTGATTCAGGCAGACGAGAAAAGAATTTTGGAGCCTTTGGTATCCTAACATGCCTTTAATGCTGAATAGGGAGCAACCAGGCAGACCAGCAGTCAGGGAGGTAGCAACTGAGTCCTCTCGCCCCCAAGAGTCTCCCTTTTATCCCTCGCTTCTTTGCCCAGTTCTCTGTATGTGCATAGGTGGGCCCCGTGATCTCTGGCTTCTCAGGCCGGGTGTCTGTCAGTAGGTGCGTGTGCCCTGTGCTAGCGTTCACAAGCCCCTTTTGCAATCACACGATACCCTGTGTGGGTAATGCAACCTGGGAGGAAAGCAAAGCTGCAGGTAGCAGCTATAGAGACTGGTGGAAGCAAAAAAGAGCCTGTGTACCCCATGTTCCTTATAGCATGCTAGAAGCTGAGGCCTTTGCAATCCTGCAGGCCCTAGGCCGCCTCTTTCTTGCAGGCAGCCAGTTGCAGCAACTTAAGTTCAAGGTGGTGGCAGGCATCTGGATGGTGGGCATGCAGCTGCTGGTGGTCATTAATCCCCTGGGATGATTGTGACCTGCAGTGGACCTTCAGGAAGCTGGATCACTTGAGGCACTTGTGTGTGACTGACTGGGGCAAGCAGACATGTGCTGGACCAGAGGGGTTGGTGGGGGTACTGAGAGTATTGGGGGAGACCTGACTCTGCTTAGCCAAGACGGCTACTGTGCTGGGTACTGTGGGTGCTGTGTTCACAGCTGTGACTGGTCACAGCTGAGCATAAGCACAGGCAGGCCCCAAGAGGAGCTGGGGAGCAGGTGAGACCTCTGGAGGAGTAGGGGATGCTGCAGAAGGGAGTTGAGCAGCTGGAGAAGGAATGGAAGATGAAGATGAGGCAAGGGGAAAGAGATGTTGCTCAGAATTCTTTGGGGCTCAGTTGTCTGCCCAGGCAGAATGAGGGTGGTAGGCGTACACTTGGCAGTTTTCACCTAGAAGGACCTAGGTACCCCCCTGTAGGGTAAATGGAGTTATTAGGCTTTTTTATGCTCTCCTGCCTAACATGAGTTCTGGGGCTAACAGGCAAAAGCATGGGGCACCTGGGTCCAAAGAACACGGGTGTGCACATGTGTAGTAGCGGCCGCACTATCGACAGCAGAGCAAGGAGGGCCACTCCTAGGTGAGACTGAATGCCAGAGAAAGAGCGCCAAGATGCCTGGGGGCCTGGGAGGTGTGTTTATCTCCCAGCCTCCTTCTTCCCCCC